>CM036256.1:7332907-7465407 GCA_020698575.1 Bostrychus sinensis
AATTTAGTATATTTAGTTTTTATTATTATCAATAATAATACTTTTTCTGAATAATGGATAGTAAGTTAGTTAGTTAGTCTTTATTTGTTTCGAGCAACTGAAGACAAATATACAGTACATACAGAATCATAATTACATTGAAAACTTTTCTTTTAAGGCTCGAAAAGGAGTGGGAGGAAGAAAACTAATTTAATCCCACCCCTATATTACATAGAACAAATCAAAACAACTTATTTTTAGCTTCCTGCTCGTACAAGAATAATAACAAAACATATTTACATTTCCAGAAATATAAATAACAAAAAAATAGTAAGGCATTTCAGGCAAGTCAATTTTAAATAATAGATAGCTGCTGTAAAGTTGTAAAGTTGGCTGTAATATGAGTTTAAAAAATAATGATAGTGAGTAAAATTGAGTTTTTAGACATGAATTTTAAATTAGGTAAACAAAACATCTTATTTCTTTCTTTCTTTCTTTCTTTCTTTATTTCATTTATTTCTCTTGGCCCCAAAATCTTGAGGGATTCTGTTGCCTTGAGTTTTTGCCAAAGTTATCGGTATTTTTTTGATTACCTAATATCGGTATCGGCATCGGCCTCAAAAAAAAAAAAAAAAAAAAAAAAAAAAAAAAAAAAAAAATCCATATCGGCCGGGCTCTACTTTTTACTCTACGCTATTCATTTTGAACGGCTAAATAAATTCGCAAAAAGTGAATATCTATGGTCGGTGAACAGCGGTGCATATGGAGAGCTTGATAACACAGAAAATGCTAAAATGGTGCTTATCCTTTTGCTCAAACATTAGCAAAAGCCAGCCCCTGATGATGGAGGAAGAGTTTTGTCGGCGCAGACTGGTGCTGCCTGCGGTCTGTGTCTCTGATGGAGGCTCCTGGGTCCGCTCGCTGTAATCCTCCTTTGCATCACCCCCGGCCAAATACATAAACAAACAAACATACAGAGCGCTGCTGGTGCCGAGCAGCTGCAGAGCTGATATCAGAGCTGCACTGTAAATGCTTCAGAGACACTGGAGCTGCGTGCGTTTCCAGTAATTTGAGGAGGATTAACAAAAGAGAAACGTTACGTGAGTGCTGTTATGTGTAGTGTTGCGAAGAGGAACGCTGAGAGACATTCGAGGTTACAGTTTAGTTTCAGAAATAAAGAAAATACACGTAGCTGGAGACGTGTTTTGTGGGCAACTTGTACTTGTTTGTTTTTTAGTTTTGAATTTCACTTGCATATTTTGAAGCACTTTAAATGCAGTACTTGAAAATGCAAATGTGTTAATAGAAATGTGAGAAATAATGTGGCCACTTCCCACGATTTAACCTCGGTACAGTCACTCGCAGAGCTGTTAAATGTTAAATTAGCGAGTAGGTAGCTCAAAGTTGATGAGAGTTGTTTGAGCACAACCAGCAGCCGCACGGACACACGCACGGTGACTTCAGGATTTATGAGTTTTCATTGGTACAGGACAGAAAGCGACATTTCACGTCTATGGACTTCGCAGGACGACACGACCCAGGCACGGAGCAGACAGGACGTGGTCTTAGCTCGAGTTAGCGAGCCGAAAATATCTCCGTCCCCAAAAGGATTACCGTATTTTCTGCACTATAAGGTGCACCTAAAAGCCTTTAAATTTCTCAAAAACCAACAGTGCGCCTTATAATTCGATGCGCCTTATATATGGATCAATGTTGGTTAATTATGGCTACCGTATTCAGGGGGCGTCGCCGAAGTGACAGCGGTAAAAACGGTAAAGGGGAATTCCAGTCCCAGCTGTTCATGTAGAAGAGTTGCGACATTGAGGGGACAGAAAACTGAGCGCTCGAACGCTGTTCATGTAGCTTTAAACTGTGACAAATGGAGTTGGAAATACATTGTTTTCAACGAGGGAGTTGTAAGAACGCTGTTTTGTATTCTGTTAATAAAGTTTGACTGACTGACTTATCTGACTGTTTTATTGACATTCCCTTTAGCGCAGCGCCATCTAGTGGATGCGCCTTATAATGTGGTGCGCCCTATATATGAAAACAGTTTTAAAATAGGCCATTAATTGAAGGTGTGCCTTATAATCCGATGCGCCTTATACTGCGAAAAATACGGTACCTGCGAGGAAGTCCTGGACCAGACCCTCAACATTTCAAATGAAGGCGATGACAAAAACCGGGCCAGAATCCGGGGAGAAAGACCACAGACAGCGCAAACAGGCAGGCTAAAGCTAATTTCACACTGCTTTGTCAGTTTGTGGCAGTTTGCTGCATCTGATAACTTTATTGAACCCAGACGAGAGCTGGCAATGCAGCTTTCTTGTCTTTCTTTTGGTGTTTAAACTTTAAATAAAACTATAGCACAACATTTTCTGCGGGACAGCAAAGATTGTTGAAAATGACCAAAAATGCTGGCACTGGCTGGAAACTTTTTGAGAAAATGATCTGAGTAAAGCTGATAGGACTTGGATTACTGTTGCTATTAACTTTTAACTAACGTACTGCATTTTTTTATGTGTTTTTATGTATGATTTGGCATTGTTGTGTGTTTGTATGCTCCTGGACGCTTGAATTTCCCTTGACGGAGATAAATAAAGTATCTATCTTTCCATGCTATGCTTAAAGAGGTTATGTCTCTCCCAGATGTTTTTGCCAAGGAGCAGGAGAACATTTTGGGAGAAGGACTGGGTATCTCTACTTAGACAGTTTCTGCAAAAAGTGTCAGCGTGTATCAGTGATTTTTTTACTTTTCACACCAAGTACCACCTCAGAAAATATTCAGGTTTCAAAGTACCACCTTTAATGAACTAATTAAGGATGAAACAGGGACTAAAGCAGAGCTAAACAGTTGTTGGTGATATTTTTTTGGTCCTACTTTTGTAACTGTGACTCACCGTGGACTGGTAGGCCCCGTCCACCGCCGCTCCGTCTTTGGTCCACTGGATGTGAGCTGCAGGCTTGGCCCCGCGGGTCATGCAGGTCAGGTTATAGGGCGTCCCAGCCATCAGCAGCAGCTCGGGGGCGCCCTCCAGCAGCGGGTCCTCTGGCGGGACTGTGGGGAAAAACAAGGCCGCCGTGCAAGTTAAACATGACTAAGTTCTTATTTGGGACGAACGAGGACTGGGTATGGGACTGGGAATGAGATTTTTCTTTTGATCCTCACACTAACAACTGTTGGCAGGATAGAAATGCATGGAGTTTTATTTTAAGGGACACCTTTTTAAGCTGGTTCTCATCACAGAGCCAGTGGTCTTGATGTTAAAGCGGAACACTTTTTGACTTTTTTACCTTAAATAAACAGTTTCAAAGTCTGAGTTAAATGAGTTGTTGTGGGGTGAATGAAGCGTCCGGCGTCTCCCCTTTGTACCGCCATGAAAAGGGAAAAACAAAAGTAAAGCTGAGCAAGGGATCACAATAAGAGTCAACTGGACTGTGCACGCTTACGATAGTGCTTTACTCTGAAATATAAGGGGAGCTCCATAGATATTCCCAAAGTCAAGAGAGCCCCCTTAAACTTCTGAAAATCCCACACGGACCTAACAATAGAACTCACGTATATTTCTATAAAAACCTTCAAAAAACAAAAACAAAACACTGGCTATTGGCTAAAAATGGTTTTAAAGTAATATTTTTAAACAAGTATATAACTGTTCATACATGAAAATGGAAAAGTACTCCATTGTTTACTGTTTTTAACTACTTTGCTGAATATTTTAAGTCACTTAAACGTGTCTCTAACATGAACAAGAAAACTGCTATGGTCTACCAAAAAATTGCTAAATCCTTGTTTTTTTAAACATGATGCCTTGCCCGTGCCAGATTTGTTTTTCTTTCATAACTTTTTGTTTTCTGAATATTTAGTTACTTCACCATTTTTGCCCTGAAAATTGTCATTTTTAAGTCTTCTCTGATTTGTTTTGTCCATGTTACTTGAAAAAAAAAATATTCTTATGTACTTTATATCGACAACCTCTGTGGGGCCCACCACAAATGAAGCAGAAACGGGCAGAGTTTGGCTTTAACACGAGCCAAACGGCCGAATGCAGATACAATTACATTTTGGCAAGTAACATTTTCTGTCTCACTAGCCACTTTGTCCATTTGGATTTAGATTTTACCTACTTAAGCCTGACTTTCTGCCGCTGTACTTATAAATAGGTTAGCAGCATTATCGTGGACAAATGAGGTAAGGAGTTCAGCTCATTTAGTAAAATCAAAGTTATGTTAAGATTTCTTTCCTGCCAACATTTACTTTCAATAATTCCTATTCTAAAGCATTTGTTTGTCTCCAGGTTGAATTGTCCTCAGAGGCCGTGCTAACCAGAAGTCACAGATGGTAGGTGTTGTGTTGAAAGTTGTGTACTCACTGAGCACGTTGAGCTTGGCCCTCCTGGACCTGAGTGCCGCCTCCGTGGCCTGGCACTCGTACTGGGAGTCGTCGGACAGCTCGGCGTGAGAGATCTCCAGGTTGTACTGCCCGCTGTCCAGGGCCCGCAGGATACGGTACCGCGGCCATGCTGGGAGTAACACACAGAACACAAAAATGAAATGTTGCTTTCAGTAACTCAAACTCTGTCTCATGTTGTGATGCAGTGGGAATTAAACCATTGACACCAAAAACAAAAAACAACCCCTTTAATTCCAAGATGGCAGCTTCCATGTTTTGCCGGCGTTGCTGAGGCTGGTACTGATTTTATCTTCATCTGAGACCTTTCAGACCAATTCTTCTGCTACTTTTCTGCTACTTGTTTTATTCATTTTTATTTTCTACTCAACCTTTTTCTCAAATGTTCAAAAAAAACTTTCCATTAAGAGACGAAAAGTGAATGAGTAGCATGGGTTCTTTGGCATAGGTTTCATTCCAGATGCCCTTCTGCAACCACACATTTATTTGGGCTTGGGAGTGGCACATTGTATAGCAAAGCTAATTTACATTTTCTCCTTTCTTGATGTCAGGTTCATCGCACAGAAATAAAAATAAATGTTTTACTAAAGCTACCTGTGGCAGTTTGGGCCAATGAAGAATGAAGGCTATGGGCCAACAAAAAATGGCCTGCAGGCCGCATTTGGCCCCCAGGCCATAGTTTGGACACCCCTGCTTTATAACTGTCTATGTGTCTAACAATGAGTTTTTTTTCCTGCCTTATTCCCTTTTAGCTTGCTCCCTAAAATGGATCAGAAAGACACCATTTCAGTTCCACTGAGCTCATGGTTTGCAGACAGTAACCAGACTCAGAAGCAGACTGTTACCGCTATAACATCTCAAAGTAACTATTATCTCTGCTGTGAGTACCTAAAATTAAGCACTTTTTAAAATCAAACTTGAATCTTATTCTATTTAAATCATTTTGAGTAAATATCCAGCCGTCAAAATGCCAAAGCACAGCTCGCTCTGTCTCAGTGCAGCAGTGGCAGAA
This sequence comes from Bostrychus sinensis, assembly GCA_020698575.1. Lineage (NCBI taxonomy): Eukaryota > Metazoa > Chordata > Actinopteri > Gobiiformes > Eleotridae > Bostrychus > Bostrychus sinensis. The sequence continues at coordinate 7,338,310 of CM036256.1, forward strand.
AGGATATATGAATATATTTGATATGATTTAATAAAGTTTTTCATTTCGCTCTCCATCTGCCAGCTGTTCAGCTCATTTTTTGAAAATCTATCCTTTTCACCTTTTATATAACAACATTTAGCACAAGATGAGAAAATGCTGAAAACTTAATAGAAGCTCATGATTTCTGCAATGTGTCCACACAATTATCCAAAGCAGATTTTGTCAAGAAATTACATTTTAACAATAAAATCTTGTGAATTCACACCAAAATAATGACTATTAAGTAATATAGTATGGTGATATAATATAGTATAGTAATATAACATTCATAAAAATGTAATTATCAATAATTCAAAGTCGTTGAGTTTTCTCCCATGTTATAATGTTCCCTCATCAAAAACATACCTAGTGTTGTGTTTTGTTTCATTAACTCCTGTTTGAGTAATCCTGTATTCTCTGGCCCTGAGTTTGTTAGACCTCAAAACACTCAGTTTCACAAACCCCGCCCACTCCAGGAAGCAGTGACCAATCAACAACAAGCCCTCTACATCCAGCCTGCTCTCATTCATTTATCCAAACAAACAGTGTACAGCTCTGTTTCCACTGATTCCTCACAGACATTTTTCATTTTGTAGTAAAATGGCATCACACAAAAAGTTCAAGGAAGTCAAAAGCTCTTTTTTTTATGGTTCTGTTCAAAATACCGTAACGGAACTGCACTCTGCTTGACTCTGCAACAAACAACCATTATTCCAGTAGCTTTTTTAACAATCCAGATGTTTTATTTCCTCTTTGCAACCCTTCCTACTTCTCCTTAGATCCTTGGAGATCTCAGGTTCATTTACAAAGTAATATGGCTCACATACAATAACAAACACAGCAAACATATTATATTTTCTCTTGTACAAGCTAATGCATGTCTGTGGCCTTTGAGAGAGTGACACCTGGTCTATTTACTCCATAAACTCGGCGTAAAAGCTCTCGTGAAACATCAGACCAGCCTTGTATCACTGTAGGAAAATGCCACAGTCTTTATCTCGACAGCATTTAGTCTGCCATTTGTGACGACGACCTCTCCGCGGATACATTACCGCAGCGTCTGGAGGTGGCGATAATATGTCCAATACCAATACACCAGACAAAATGAAAGTAATGACGGCGTCTGGAGGGACTGGAGATAAAGATGTGAAGGCGGTGAAATGAACTTTGATCACAAACATGGCCACTACAATGATACAGTGCAGTGATTTAAAGTCTATGGCAGCCACAAATGAGGAGAGAAGGATGACTTGTGTCTATGAAAGCAGCTCTGTGTTAGACTGTGTTTCTCAACCAGGGGTACAGGGACCCCTAGGGGTACACAAGCACATTGCAGGGGTTACATGGAGTTATACGATAATTTATAGTAGCTTTATATGTTTTAAAGACTTAAATAAACCAAGACTAACCCAGGATGAAACTCGGACAAAACTAGGATTAAACCAGGTCTAAAAACAGAACACGACCAGAGAAAAAACAGGACCAGAACTAACAGGACTAAAATAGGTTTAAACCAAGTCAAACCAGGACTAAACTAAGACTAGACCAGGACTAAAACCAGAATGCAACTAGGAAAAAAAAGGTCTAAAATCAGAACTAAATGAGGTCTAAAACCAGGACTAAACCAGGTATACACCAGGTCTAAAACCAGAACACAACCAGGGGAAAAAAAAAACAGGACTAGGATTAAATTGGGTCTAAACTAAGTCTAAACCAGGACTAATCTAAGACTAAACCAGGACTAAACCATGCCTAAAACCAGAACACCATCAAAAAAAAAGCAGGTCTAAAACCATAACTAAATTAAATCTAAAACCAGGAATAAACCAGGTCAAACTCAGACTAAGCCTGGTCCAAACCAGAGCTAAAGGTCCTGGGAGTACACAAAACCAAAAAGGTTGGGAACCACTGCTCTATCGCTTTCTAACTTGGAGCTAACCAGCAGCTAATAGCGGCTGTTTTCAGTTCGTATAAAGTATCTTTTTTTCCCCTTGCCATTCCTTCAGCATTTCTTGTGTCTTCTTTGTTTCTGATAATGAAAAGCCAGAAAGTTTTGTATATAACCAGCAGCTAGCTCTGTCTGGGGAAGTTTGTAGAGTGACCGACCCGCTTCCCTGAGTTACATAGTGACAGAAGTCCTGCTAAGAGCTGATGTTTAAGGTCACAGTCTAGGATTTGCAAAAAATACTAAAGAATATTTATGCAATTAACTGTTGTGACATTTAGTTTAGGATTTGAGTGTAAAGCTGTATCAAAAATGAATATTGCAGTAGATTTATACCCCTTAGATAGTTTTTGTTGTGCAACAGGGTATTATAGGCGACAGTAGCTCAGGAGATAGAACTGCTCGCCCGCTAACTGGAAGGTTGGGGGTTTGAATCCCGCTCTCCCCAGTTCATACACAGGAATATGAATGCGTGTATAAGTGAATGGACCCTTGATGCAAAGTGCTTTAAGTTGAGGTAGAAAAGCAGTGTATAAATGTGACTATTTTACAGATATCTTAGCTCATAGACAGTTTGTCCCTGCAGGGCAACTGTAGCTGTCTGCATTTTCTAAAAAAGTGTGAAGGTTGGGATTGCCTTTGCCACTTTCACCACAAGCTGTCTCTAAAAAAGGCAAGTGCTGCATATCCTTCCCTAACAACCCTATTTGTTATATCTTTAAGATTTTTTTTTTTTTCAGAGTTGCTCCTAATAATCACAAAAACCTCAAGCTAGACAAAAAACAAGGAAGTCTGCGAAACAACAGCTGATCAAACACATTTCCTTTTACACTGACACATCATCATATGCACCCGTTTGTCTTTGGACCTTTGAAAGACAAAAAAACAACGACATAATTGAGCGTGACGTCCCACCAGGGGGCAGTATCCGGTCTAGGCAGCAGCAGGCGGCAGTGGGATGGTGTTGGGACGCACACATGAAGAAGAAGAAGAGGAAGAAAAAGAAGAAGAGGAAGCAGGGAGGAGGGACAGAAGTATTAGTGCAGATTACATCATCCACTCCAGCAGCTCGCAGCATAGCAACCACAGAGGTGAGAGCACCCAGGGGAGACACAGGCGAGCGATAAAACCCACACCTCCACGTCTGCAGGTTACAGTACGGACGGAGATGGATGCGTCGCTCTGTAATGATCTGAATAGGCAATAGCTTTTCATGCAGGAATAAAAGTCAAATATATAGAGAGCATAAAAATCCTTTCTTGACACTCAAAGGGCTTTACATGAGTTCATTATTCATCCACTCCACTGTCACTCTCTGGTGGTGGTAACTCAGAAGCCACAGTCGTCCTGGGGCAGACGGACGGAGACGTGGCTGCCATTCTGCGCCAAAAGTGACCTCTCTCTGACGCAATCACGCTCACTGGTTATGTTTGCTAAGTTTCTGGGAGCTTTTGTTTAGTATTTTAAGCCCAGAATGAGAAGAGATTTGCCAATTTGTATTTTCCGCCACTGGGGCAGACGGCCGGAGATGTGGTTGCCATTTTGCGCCAATGGCTCTCTCTGACAACCAACAAACACACAAAATCACAAGCACTTGTTCATACACCACTATCACACACACTGGAGGTAGTGAAGTGTCTTGCAGAATTAATTAGCGGGGTTTGAACCATCAACCTTACTGCTAACCTACTGCTGAACATAGCATAGCATGGGCCAATCAAAAAATAACACTGTCAGATGTGAATGTAGCACCTGAGACCGGTTTTGAGACCCTTTTTTTACGGTCTTGGTCTCGTCTCGGTCTCCGCTGCAGTTTTACTTGATCTTGGTCTTGAATCCAACTCACTCTTGTCTCTGTCTCTGATGTGGCGTCTCTGAATTTTTTTTTTTTTTTTTTTACCAAACATTATAAGAAAGTGCTAATTTTCATATTTTTTATCCAAAAAAAAACAGGAAAATTATCTGTCTCTGTTTTTTTGTGGAGTCTGTTGTTTAGAGCATTAAAATAATCATTTATGTATTTGAATTACTTTTTTTCCCTTTTTTTTTTCCCTTTTTCCTTTCATGTAGTGTTAGTTCACAGGCTTTGGTCTCGACCTGGTCTCGTTTTGCCTTGACCTCGGTCTCAACTCGGTCTTGATTCTTAAAAGCCTTGGTCTCGACTTGATCTTGAACCCTGAAAGCCTCAACCTTGTCTTGGTCTCAATTAGTACAGTCCTGACTACAACTCTGCTCAGATTTAATTTTTATTTAATTTTATTTATTTATTTGAATGGGACAGCGTGATTCAGTTCCATTGCGAGATAGGGCCCATGATAGATTGTTAGTTGGATAACGCCAGCCACAAAGGGACAGTACAGGAACAACATCATTAGTTTTAGTAGAATCTTTACTACTGTGAGATATAGAGGGGTTTTGACTTAATAGATAGAGCATTTACCCCTGAACTAGAGAATTTTAAGCTTGAGTCCAGGTTTGGGCACTATATTTTCTAAGATGGGTCCAGTACTTCTTTTTTCTAGCTCTTTTTTTTTTTTTTTTTTTTTTTTTTTAATAACTAGCCCAATTGTTAGGTCCCCTCTTATAAAATCCAGAAATCCACTTGTCTAGATGTTTTTTTTTTTTTTTGTAAAATAACTGTACTTTACTGTATCTCAACTCAGGCTATGACATACCTAACTTGAGAATCTTCCATCACTGACAGATTATTTACAGTTTTGATGGAAAGTTCTGAAGGCTGTCTGTCATTTTAATTAAGCTGCTCTGGGCGCTAGCAGTAGCATTAGCCACAACACTGCTATTTCGCCTGAATTCAATTTTACTATTTAGCTAGTTTTGACATTGTCCAAAACTAAAAAACTCAAATTAATTCAATTTACCGCCTAGCCCTATAGTGAACTCAGTTTTACCCACCTCTAGTCTGGATACAGGGGCTTTGTAGCTCAATGCACAGAGCAAATTTTCCCTGAACTCGATCGTGTCTGGTCCAGTTCTGTGCTTTATTTACTGTATGTATCTTCACCATTGTCACATAGGGTCAAGGCTTAAGATGCTTAAGATGTTGACAAGGTAAACTACTCGACCTGCACTGGCACAGTAAACGAGAAACTTTCTGAGAAGGAAGGAAAAACTCAAATGTCCTCATCCTTGTCTTGTTTGTAAGATCCACAGTGCTGTTTTTAAATAGAAACACATTACGGCGGGTGGCAGGTCCATGTGAGCGCTCTGAATGTGAAGAGCGGGTTGTTACTAAGTGCACGCAGATCCGCGGCGTGTGTGGGAGTTAAAACGCAGGTATGACTCCAAACTCCACGCCTACGCACTGTCATCAACCGCTGCTCCACATCAAACAACAGCTACGCATCCTGCAACACTTTCACTGCTTTTAACATGAACTATCTGGAGTACACAAATGAACAAAACAGAGTACGAAAAACTTTTATTTTTATCATTAGGGTGGTCTCCATTGCAGGTTTTCAGCATGTGCCCTTAAGATTCAGTAAGTCTATACATCCACATATCACACTTTAAGTTGGGAAAAGTGCACTGAGTCATACTTTAAGTGTAATTAATAGCCCAGAATGAAAATAATCCACTAAAATTGACTCTAATTAAGGAATCTCAAAACACCGGTAGAGCTCTAGGAAGTGTCTGGGTTGAGGGAAGTCTGGGCATCTCTGCTGAGACTACTGCATTTTGTAATAACACCGCATTATGTAATAAATGTCCAAAATGTAATAAAATTGTCACTTAAATTTGTAATAAAGCTGCATTTTGTAATAACTGACACATTTTGTAATAAAATGCCCCAACACATTGTGTAACAAATTTTGCCGCATTTTGTAATAAGTTATTACATTTTGAGAAAATGATTACAAAATGCACTTTTTATTTTCAGGAAAATGTAATAACATGGTGCATTATGTAATCACAATCAATCTTTAAAACAGTTTAAGAGCAGCAACTGCCTCAAGTAGCTACAGTTTATATAATTAGCTCTTTTATTATACACAGATTAAATATGAGGCTTCTTGTGCATAACAGATATTTTGGAGGGTAATTTTTTTTTTTTTTTTTTTTTTTTGTGCATTTCCTGTCTGTCACTAATTTGCTGTTAGCGTGGGTTATATTAAAAAAAGAATGGTTTTCCCTCCCTTACAGCACTAACTTCAGTATTTCTGTGCCTATAGCAAATGTATAACCTTAGTGAATACTTGGCCCATATTGAAAAACTACAAGTCCTACTAATACTAGAAAAACAACAAATCTAGCTTGAGATTGTACACACAATGCACCACATTTTCCTGAAAATAAAAATGTGTCAAGTGCATTTTGTAATATTTTGCTCAAAATGTAATAACTTGCGGCAAAATTTGTTACATAACGTGTTGGGGCAGTTTATTACAAAATGCGGCCTTATTACAAAATGAAGTGACAATTTTATTACATTTTGGACGTTTATTACATAATGCGGTGTTATTACATAATGCGGTGTTATTACATAATGCGGTGTTATTACATAATGCGGTGTTATTACATAATGTGGTGTTATTAACATGCCTTTGTGACCCGGCCCTGGCTGTTGTTAGAAGTTAGAAGATGGATGGATGATTTTGTGTCTTATCCAGGCACAGGGGACGACCATCAGCCAGTGTACTCCTTGTGCCGGTCCTAAGCCTGGATAAATGGAGAGGGTTGTTTCAGGACAGTTAGGCTACGTCCACACTGCAGATCTTATTAATGCTCAATTCTGATTTTTTGCGTGAATCTGATTTTTTTGCGTGGCTGTTCACATTACAGTTTAAATGTGACCTCCATCAGTCTCGTGTGTACGGAAGCGTATTGCGTTCACCTGGAAAAAAAAATGTTTCTGTTTTAATGAGCTAATTTAGTTCTGTTTTTATGAGAAAAGTTCTGTTTTTATGAGAAAAGTTCTGTTTTTATGAGAAAAGTTCTGTTTTTATGAGTATAAATAACTTGGGTTTTTATGACAAAAGTAAATTCATGTCTATCACAACCAGTAAACGTTTAGCTCGTATTGAAGAGTTGCTAAAGCTAAAGAAAGGGCGTAAATGTCCCAACTACTTCGTTTAATACGGTTTTATTTTACTCTAGGCTTGAGACACTGGAGATTGTGCTTTCGTTAAGTAATATTGACGTATAATCATTAGTTTGTCGACTCTGCGCAGACATCTCAGGTCTTTGCCATTGACTTTGAATTCCTCTCCCCCCAAAAGTGGAACAAGATAATAAGGACCATTATCCACATAAAAACATAAAATTATTTTACTCGTAAAAACAAAACTTTTCTCGTAAAAACATAAAGTTATTTTACTCGTAAAAACAAAACTTTTCTTGTAAAAACATAAAATTATTTTACTCGTAAAAACAAAACTTTTCTCGTAAAAACATAAAGTTATTTTACTCGTAAAAACAAAACTTTTCTCGTAAAAACATAAAGTTATTTTACTCGTAAAAACAAAACTTTTCTCGTAAAAACATAAAATTATTTTACTCGTAAAAACAAAACTTTTCTCGTAAAAACATAAAGTTATTTTACTCGTAAAAACAAAACTTTTCTCGTAAAAACAGAAAATTATTTTACTCGTAAAAACAGGATTTTTTCTCTCATAAAAACAGAATTAACTTTACTCATAAAATCAAAACTTTTCTCATAAAAACAGAACTAACTTTGCTAATTAAAACAGAAACTTTTTTTTTCCAGGCGAACACAATACGCTTCCGTACGTGTGTGAATCGTTTCTGGCCCTAAAAAGCCCCCCCCCAAAAAAAACAAAAAAACCAGACCTGATGGAACCTGGAGTGGTGGGATGTGATGTGAGGGGCTTCACTGTCAACTTACCCATAAGTTCAGAATATTTTATAAGATGTTTGAATTCTGAATCTGTCAGCGACACACCTCAATCCTAATTTCTTAATATTTCTCATTTTATTTCTCTTCTGATTCCTCCTCAGTACAGTAAAAGTTTAGCTTGTCACCTTAAATACTAATTAGGTTTAAAATCTAATTTTTTTGCACTGACTGGCCCAGGGGTTTCTGGATCCAAACAGAAAGTTGTTTCCAAAAAAATATTAAACCTAGATCTGTAAAGAGCTGCAACTAGTTTAAGTCGCTTAGCCTATAACTAAAATATAGCTTATGGATGGTCATTAATTATTGCAAACTAACAAAGAACTGTGTTAAATACTCACTGCACTGATTATCTTTTAATAGGCCAATAACCAGCAGAAATACAGGAGCCAAGCACACTCTGAGAACCGGAGTTACATCCAGTAACATTTCTTGGAGCTGTTTTATTAACTTCTGTGTTCAGATCAGTTTGTGTGCACTGTGCAGTCAGTAAAGGCTACAAACACTGGCAATAAGTCCATGTCATATTCTAGAAAACAAGGATAAAGTCTTATTTTAAAAAGAGAAGGGGTTGTTTCAAAGTCGTCTGTGTGTTCCTTTACTGACTTTTCATATCCAGTTCCTGCCTCCTCCAGATGGATTTGTGTCATGTTACATTTCAGTGACATAAAAGTCAGATGAAATGCGACTTGGCCGTTCAGACTGCAGTCACATTGTAAAAGATCAGATCTGTATCTGGTTCAGGAGCACAGATGAAAGTGGCCTGGTTGCATTTGAAAAAAATCTGATTTGTGTTGTTCGCGCTGTAATAAAAAAATCAGATACAGGTCACATATGGGCAAAAAAATCTGATTTGAGCCACTTTTACCTGCAGTGTAAACATAGCCTCAAACTAATGCTGATTTAAAGAGCTCTTGTTTGCTGGTTTAATCCTCCTTTTTTTTTTTTTCTTTTTTTTTTTTTTTTTGATGTTTTGCACCTGTTTTTTGTGGATAACTTTTGTTGTGTTGATTCAAATGGCATAGATTTTGCCTCAGGTGTGTATTTTTGGGTGAATTTTCAGCTTTCTTCTTAATAATAATCACACCTTTACCCCTAAGACATTTTTTGTGCCACTGACTCCCATTCAAATGGCATTTTTATTCTACACTGTCACTGCAATATAATTTCACATTTTTATCAAGTATTTCATGGATTCATGATAGTGAGGGATTGGAATTTTAGTTTTTATTGTTTTTTACTAGGTGGCGCCATTTCCCCAAATATGGTAGACAGAGGTATAAATTTGGAGATGCCTACAAGTCAAATAAAAAACATTTTTTGAACTAAAATGATTGAGTTTTTTTAGGGTTGTCATAAATTGGTGTGAAAATGTTTGTTGAGAAATGAGTTTGTTTGTGTATCTGTGAGCACAAATCCAAAATGGAGTTCTTACAGAGATGTGCACATCAGGGCAAAGTAGAAAAAGGTCCCAGACTGAGCAGAGCCTTGTTTGTGCTGGATGTGTCTGCACCACATAAACTAGAATTTAAGGGGTTAAATTATTTTGCTATGTATGATGAGGACTGAAGCTAATCATTGTAACCAAGAAAAAAAATGTGTGTGGCAGTCTTTATTGGTGCATTTTTTGTGCTTAGGGCAGAAAGATGTGACTAAAAAGTTGGGGCTGCAGGAGGATTAAGATGCATCTTTGTCCAGCGCTCTGCTATCCTGCACATAAAGCCTTATACACTGCAGCCTCTCTTATCGTACAGCGCTGACATGACTCTATCCTCTCAGACTCACCCAGAAAACCCTGAGTGAGTAACAGCATGTGGCGGTCTGACGGCGGGTAACGACAGCGCGCCTCTGAAAAATGGACGTGTGCCCGTGATGGATGGAGGAAAAAACCCCGAGACAAAGACGACGGCGACGAGTTTATCAGGCGCTGGTGTGTTTGTCAGCAGCTGCACAGGCTACAAGGACAATGGGAGCATCAGGAGGAGGAGCGAGGGAGGGACGGAGGAGAGGAAAGGTAGAGGAAGAGGAAGAGCTGACCTTTAGTGAGCCGCTCGTTTGAATGGGTGGCACATAACGGCAGATTAGTGCGGTGTACAGTGGTGGCAGTGGAGGGACATGAGCGCTGTAGGTGTAGCGCTCCTCTGTGCAGCTTATGCCATGGCACTAGTGTAGGTTACAGATGTCTAATGCAAGGCTCAAGGGCAAATTCCAGCCCCTTGAACATTCATCTTGGGCCCATTAGCTTCGATCGCCTTTAGTTAGGTGTCCATTTCTTTCCTGTGAGGTTTGTGCTCAGAGATTTCAAACAGAAATTCTTCAGAGTAGGAATTCACTACGGATGAGACCCTGCTAATGTACTGGTGACAAAGAAAAAATGTGCGAGAACTTGTCTAATAACAACTTCACGAAGGACCCCCAGCTCTGTCCTGTTAGTGGTCTCAGATGAGACTCAGATGATGCAATGATTCGCTCATGGATTGGCCTTGCGTCTACACGAGAAGAGGGTTTTCATCTTACAAATACGCCATCTTTTGAAAACAATCAAAGAAATGTTTTTGTAGCAACAGCCCCCGAACGATCACAAAATACAGTCATTTTAAAGGTCCCCTATTCTGCTGGATTTACTTTTTTGAGCTTTTAACCATCTTATAAGGTTTCTGCCTCAAAAACATATCCTGTTTGCTAAGGCTGTCCCCTTCTCAAGATCTCAAAACGCTTGGTCTCACAGTTCTACGTAGACACCTGAACCAAAAAGTGCATCGGACTCATTCTGGTAATTTCAGAGCTTAAATTGTCATCTATACAAAGCAGTCAGCTCATTGAAAAGCTCTAATGGCTGTGCTAAAAAGCTATTTTATCCTCTGTACCCACCGTTGCCAGCAGGGGGCGACAGACACCTCCAAGCGCTCAAAGTATCAGCTCCAAAACTATTTCAAAAAGCCTGAAAAAAGCATAATATAGGACCGTTAGGCTTCTTACGTTCATATTTTGACACTTTCCTGTAAGTTAAACGTGTAAATGGTGATTTAAAGTTTATTAGCACTGCCCAGGAAGACCGCAGGGTGTAAAAGTTGTAGTGAAAGTTTTTCCACACTGAGCGTATTCGTGTGGATGGCGTGACTGTTGTATTTTCCTGACCAACATTGTTGTGTAATGTGAATGCTTATTGCCAGTTTTCGCATGTTGACTTATTCCTCTTTTGGGTAAATAAATCTATTTGTCCTTTCTTGGAGCCATTTGGTCAGTGCAGTTTCTCTCTGTGCCACATAAAACAGAAATGAAATTGGAAGCCATAACCTTTTTTCACATTTATGGTCCAATGAAAAACTCTATTTATTATAAACATGCTGTTTTGTTCTGATTATGGTTGGGTCTGGGTTTGTGTTGCAGCGCCTGTCTTGTTCTTGAGACCATTATTATTATTATTATTATTATTATTATTTTTTATGGTCTTGGTCTTGTCTCAGTACCAAACATTATAACAAAATGCTATTCTTTGTAATTCTGGAGTACCGTATTTTCCGGACTATAAGTCGCTCTGGAGTATAAGTGGCACTAGCCAAAAAATGCATAATGAAAAAGAAAAAAACATATATAAGTCGCACTGGACTATAAGTCGCATTTTTTGGGGGAAATTTATTTGACAAAATCCGACACCAAGAACAGACATTTCATGTTGAAAGGCAAGTTATAGTAATAATAGAATAGAGAACAACAGGCTGAATAGGTGTGCGGTATGCTAACGTAACACATTGATGGTTATTCAGCTACATGAAGCATAAACAACGAACTGAATACTGTCTCGTATGTTAACGTAATATATTAACAGTTATTCACATAACTATAGCATAAAGAACATAATATAACAAGTTCACCAAACTCACCATCTCACTCCTAATCACTAAATCCTTTAAATTCTTCATCCTCGGTGTCGCTTCTGAACAACTCCGCCAACTCCGGAGGTAGACGAAGCGCCGCTTCCTCCTCTGCGTGGCTGTCGTCAGACTCAGCATCAGTTCATTTCCAATTATTCCGCTCTTTCTCAGTTGTCTTTATAGCCTAAGTTGTTAGTGGTAATGTTTACATTTTAAATTGTCAGTGGTACAGGTGCAGCAGATGCTGGGACACAAGCCTAGAGCGCCCTCTAACCAACACCTGAAATATTTTAATATATAAGTCACACCTGAGTATACGTCGCACCCCGAGCCAGACTATGAAAAAAGTGCGGCTTATAGTCTGGAAAATACGGTAATTTGTTTTCTGCATTGAAAGGAGCAGGAAAATGATCTGTCTCTGTTTGTTTATGGAGTCTGTTGCATTAAAACTTTAATATATGTTTGTTTTTTACCTTTATTTAGTGTTAGTTCACATGGTTTGCTTTTGATCTGGTCTCAGTCTTGGTCTCGATCCTTAAAAGTCTTGACTCTGCAGTGTCTCGTTTCCCTCTGGACTTGGACTGGTCTTGGTCTCAGTTTGTCAGTAGTTTGTCCCTACATTAGCTGTGGTTTAATACTGGTTTGGCCCTGTTTTGCTCCCAAATCAATAATAAATACCATCCTGACTCAGATTTTGGCTTATTCCTGTTTAAATCCTTTTGTTTAACCATAAAAAAATGACTGTGACACCTCCTCATTCATGTTGAGCCGATGCAGAGGGCAAATAGAAGCCTTTAGCTATGTCCATTTGCCGTAGACTCCACCAGACCCGGACTTCCAGGTCCATTATGAGTTTACAACACTCCTCTTTCTATAGAGCCGGGCCCCGCAGTGCGATGTGATGTGATGTGGTCCGAGCCTCTCAGCAGCACTGCACCAAACCTCGCGGATCAAAGTCGAGTGAAGTGGAGAATAACTGCGAGAACCCTGACAAAACCTATTACAGCACAAAACTGTCGGCTTTTTCGACGTTGGGAGAAGGAAACGGCGAAACAGAGCGCTGCGTGAGTGACGGGCCGAGCAGGGACAGAGTCTGGTATATCATGCTGAATTAGAGGAAATCCCTCTCTCTGCTGACAAAGGCACAAGCAAGACGCATTTACATTTTAAGCCGACGCACAAGAAGGACTCGGTGAGAGGGCAACACAGCGTACACAGCTTCTGTGACTGTAAAAAGTCAACTAATGTGCCTTAAAAGTTCATTTCTTTTAGCTGTATGGTGCGGTAGATAATATTTTAGGGATGTCTTATGGAAAACTGGCATAGCGCAATACTGTTGTAGGGTTATTGTTTGAATATTTGGTCTCTGGTTAAATAAGAAATTATTTGAAAACAGGAATATTTCATTGTGCTCCTTTCTTAACACTAAGTTATTGTTGTATTTCTGCAGCTAAAGCATTAAAGCATATTAAATTCCACAACGACCACACACAGCCAAATCTGAACAACCTTTAGTAGATTTAATGTTTAAAGAAGCTTCATTATGCTTTAATTTATTGTTTTAAACCAATCTTGTTCGTCTCTAGAACAGCAGTCCAAATTTTACAACCTTTAAAAAACATTATCTGACTAAAAGAAAGCTTTATTGATAATTACTTCACTACTGCCATAAAGAAACAGGTAAAGAAACCAGCAGAGGGCAGCAGAGTGCAGCTCTGTTACAGTCTTTTGGACAGAAACAGTGAAAAAGGAGCTTTTTATTTACTTCAGTTTTTAGTATGATGCCATTTTAAATGATAAATGAATGAAAGCAGACTGGATGCAGAGGGCTTGTTGGTTGGTCAGTGCTTCCTGGAGTGGGCGGGGGCTCACACAATTGAGCGTTTTGAAGGCTCAGAACAGCCGTGCCGGAGAATAGAGGATTACTTAAACACAACTTCAGGTATGTTTTTGGTGAGGGAACATTACAACATGGTAGAAAGCTCAGAAAAATCTATTTTACATCGTAAAGCCCCTTAAAATATTTTTGTCAGAATTTTTATTGTTGTTATTAAATTAATGCGGCTGAATTTTTGAGAATACAGGGACGTTTCTGTCCAATTACATTGTACAAACAGCAGTCCCTATCTAATATATCGTCACACATGTTTTTTTTTTTGTTTTTGTTTTGTTTTTTAAGGTTTATCATTGAAAGAAAATTGAATGATGACATCATTCATCAAACCTTAGGAGAAAATAATGTCTTGCAACAATATCTGCAACCAGACAATACACAAACTGTACAAGCAGGGGTTGGCAACCTTTTTGGAACTTTTTCATTCTCGCACTGATGTTTTCTCCTAACAACCACAATGTTTAACATTTATTTATGACAGCCACATTTAGCAAGGCAATAGCTTGCATCAGTGGCATGGTTAAAATGCAGAAGAAACTACAAAAGGACCTGAATAAATCTTGACATCAACATTAAATCCATAAAAATGAAGTCGTTTTTCTGTTGTAATAATTGTGATGAAGAATTCTCTCACCTCTGAGTCCCTCCCCGATGCCGAGCGCCAGTCCGTCCTTGGTCCACTGCACGATGCCGGTGTAGTTGTAGACCACGCAGGACAGCACCACCCGCTCGCCCAGCACCACCGACTGGTCCGCGGGCTCCTGGGAGAACCGCACGCCCCACGCTGCAACACAAGAACACAAATCAATGGTAACTTCCCCTCCGCTGTGACTCGACCGAGATCTGCCATCGTTTATTGCGACGTATTGAGCTCGGAGGGTCCCAGGACGGCTCCATCGACTGGTACCTGTCCATACGCCGCTGTCCCGCTGATTTGTAGACTACTTTTATTGCCTATACAGTACTTTTATTGTCTTCTTTATTATGTGTTTCCATTGAGTGTATTTTAATAAAAGCTGGTTGTGTGAGAGGGATTTCTCTGATGGGACGGTTTGGAGTTTGGGATGGGATTAGCAGCTTTGATGTTCAACGTAATGATTGTGAAGGGAAATAGAAAGACTTTTACACTTTTATTTGTGGCACTACAAGGAGTAATGAGACTGAAGTAACTTGAAACAAACGTATATTAAGAATAAAAAGACCTTGCTTAAACAGTCAGCTGGTCATAATCACTACTGTTGGAGCTAAATGTCACAACTCGTTAAGTTACATGCTAATTTTGTTGTTTATTGTAAAGAGCAGTGGTTCCCAAACTTCCCCGCTTATGGATAACAACAGATTATTAAATTAAAATAATTGTAATTTCTGAATTTTTTTAGTCCAAAGACATTTTACTTAGTTTATTGTAAACACAGTTTTTTTTCTTTTATACTCATTTTCAAGATAAAATTAGAATAAAAAAAAAAAAAAAATCAAATATATAATATAAAATCATTTTTGTAGTTTATAGTATATTTAATGTAAAAAAATTCAAAAATATACTAATAATATAACTAAATAATCTAAAAAAATAATGATTTAAAACAAGCAATTAAACCTAAAAAATATGTGAAAATATAAGCGGTGTAATGATATGTTTTTGCAACGATACGATACGTATCGATTAGAAGTGTTTTGATACGATTCAAGAACAGTATTGGCTATTTTGGAATGATACGATTCGATACGATTCAAAAGCTTTATATTGATAATTGATACAGCAACTTCTTGCCAAAATTATAAAAATTTACTCTGAAATGTAGCATCGTGGCCGGGGTTGATTATGTCCAGCAGAGAGTGAAGAAAAGTTGAATAAAACATTTTTATTTCATTAAAAACACACACACACACACACACAAAAAAAAAAAAAAAAAAAAAAACATTCAAAAAGCTGTATCTGGTTTTATTTTAACAAGCAAATTTCTAATATCGATTTTCATATTGTCGATCGATATTCCATGTATATCGATATACACCTCCTAGAATATGATACGATTTGATACAAGGCCATGTGTATCGTATCGTACAGTTACTGTATCATTACACCCCTAGAAAATATATACAGATTTAAATCATTTTCACCTCCTTTTCATTTTCTGCCATAAGTTTCAATAATGTAATGTGTAAAGAAAGATCCAAATATTTTCTAATCACCAATAATTATGAAATAATTCTGCGTACCTCCTGCTTGTGAACCTCCAGGAGTCTTAACGCTGATTCAGTTGCTAATGTTTGTAATGTTTTTTATGCACTCAATGACAGCACACAGGTTGTCACTTCGTATTTGTCCGAACATTAGATTAGGCAGACACGTTTTAGTCGATTTTAAACCGATATATTAGGGCTGTATAAGGCATTATTGCACCAGAGTTATTTTATGAGCACATTTTTCTTACATGACATATTTGGAGCATTTATAAATAAAGTAGATTTTTTTATTTTCACATTTTTGAAGGTAAAATCAATATCAGACATGCTTCATATCGAGGGAAGCAGAGGGGTGTAAGCGCCATTTTACAAATTCTACAGCAGAGCCAAAACTAATTTTCATCAAAACTGAATCAGACGCTGCTGCCTCAAACCAAACACAATTTGTGATATTTTTGTGTCATCAAATTGAGAATCTCTTTGAAATTCATACAACCACAGTTTAAAAGTGACATACGCCTTTTTGACACTAATGTTTTCCCAATAAATGTAATGCCTCCAAGCCCTTGATATTTTAGAGAGCAGCATGTCCCTGTCGGGCTACCATAGCTGTTCACATGCTTTGGGATAGTGTTAATTTCGTTAACAAAAACTCAACGGAAATATTTTGACACAGCTCCTTTCAAACCTGCAGCGGGCACAGAGCGCACAAACACATGGGACAGACAGCAGCGAAAGGTTAAAAGTAAAACATTAATGGCCACGCTTTGCAAAGAGAAGTCGTGATATGTGAACACATTTTCACTGAAGCGGCGAAAAAAAACTTATGATTGATTTTAGTCGAAGGGAAGGAAAGTAGCTGGAAAAAAAACAAACACAAAAAACCTGAAGAGACACATCGCAAGTTAACAAAAAGTTTGGCGGTGGTTGTTTATAACGTAACATTAAACCAACGGCTGTAATGTTCCAGCAATAACGTTAAACTGACCGCAAACTAATGCTAACTTACTAGCTTCGTAGCATGTAGTGATAGTAGCCACTTGTTGATATTGTGTGTGGCTGGCTTTCGATCAGATGGAAATGTTCAATATTATCTGCTGACAAAAAAGTAAAAGGGTAAAATGATTGTCCTCACTAAAACTAGACTAAAATGTTCACAGTTTTTATTGACTAAAACTAGACAAATAAAATTATGTTTTCTTGGACTTGCCTGGAAAATCCAGACTGATATGTCTCTGTATTATTCTACAGAGAAATATCAGTCTGGTCACCACGCCGTCCGCAGTGGTTTACTCAAATCCCAACCGTACCGTGCATTTTGATTCGCTTATTTAAGTCACGTGTTCTTCACGAGCAGCGTCCGCAACAACAACAATCAAGATGGCGACTGAGGAGCCGAGTTTGTTTCATTCAGGGGTAAATTCCCTTTTAAATTACCACAAACATATCGAGTCATTAAAACCACAGCAGCTTGCAGCACTAGAAGCCTTTATTTAAAAAAAAAAATGTTTTTGCGTTGCTTACTTTCTTGTCGCTTTGTTAACGTCACGTCCGCCATTTTCTGATTGGCTAACTCCGCTGCCCGTTTGCTCCACGCTAGAAATCGAATTGATTCTATGGCGACCAGACTCATCCACTGGTACAGCGGTGAGGCTGGAATTTCCAGGCAATTCTTGGACTAAATTAAAGACTAAAATGCTCAACTAAAACTTGACTAAAAATAAATGGGATGAGGGTTGACTAAATGTGATAAAAACTAAGAAGCAAGATTGAAACTGGACTAAAACTGAGACTAAATGTTAAAATGGCTGATAAAATTAACACTACTTTGGGAATGAGTGTGACTTGTGGATTTGCAATCTGCGCTTTCACCACCGCATGTCAACAAAAAAATGACTTAAAATAAAATAGATAAATAAATAAATACTGCTACTACTACACAGCTGCATACCCCACCTTTACCACAAGTGGCATTTTGTCAGGTTTTATAGTTACTCATTATGACCTGCTAATGCTTTTATTTAGGAAACTGAATAGTTACTGAAATGAAGTTCAGCTCAAACATGAGAAGAACCTCAGAGCTATGAGGCGTTTTTTTCTTTCCCCCAACGCTGCTCTGTTTTTAATGCATTCTCATATTGATTCCCATCTTTCTGCGTCCGTCAATTTCTGGCCTGCTCAAAATTTGATGTGTCCCGCTGCTTTGAAACTGCAGTCAATGAGCAGAGATTTGGTGTTGAATACACATTTCCACTTCTCTCTTCCCCTCCAATGTTACGCCTCGAGGTTTTCAAGGTTTTCTTACTTTGTGTCTCAATGGGAAAGAGTGAATGAAGTTGTGTGTGTGTAGTAGTCGCTGGTCCAGTAGAGTTTGCTGTTTTTTTCATCATGCACTACAAAGGATTTTTATTTTTTTTTGCTTACAAACTCAACATTTCCTGCAGCAGAAATAGGTCTCGTGGCGATTGCAGTGGCACTAAGAGAAGTAAAGGAGCAAACTGTGAACTGTGTGCTACAAAGGGAAGAGTTGTCAGGTGAGGAGCTGCAGCTGAAGTGTTTGCACGAGTTTGCATCATCAGGGAAAGTTGTTTCATATTCAGGGAAGAGACTTGCAGTCAGTTAATTAAGGAGAGAGGAGACGCACACAAACAGAAGCGCTGCATGTCAACGATTTCAACCGTTTTTACCTAAATCAAAGAGAACTACTGCAAAAGGCGAGATTATCTGAGCAGAGGAAAAACATTATTATTTATATTCTACCTACACTGCATTTATACAACTCGATGTGTTACCTAAAGCTGGGTATACTGCACAATTTTAGGCCATTGGAAGGTTTTTAATCGTGGGAAAAACTTGCTGTCCTAGCATAGTCGTACATCTTATAGTGAGACAGGGACAAAGACCGCAGATAGAGCAACGTTACGACCAAAGACGAGCTGCGACAAATATCAGCAGGTGTCAGATATTTTGGAAGATTCATCGCCGAGTGTGTCTGCCTCTCGCTAAAACCAAAAGAAAAACACCTGCGCATCCTCATGTGCTCACTTTTCCACGCACATAAGCACAAGTTTTTGTCTCATCGATGCCAACACACTGCGTCTGGACTTCACGTTGTACGCTGTGACTTCCATAAATCTTAAAAAAAATAATAAAAATCGTACAGTAAACCCAGCAGATTATTCTTCTGTTCAAGCTTTACTTTGTGACTGGTGGTATATTAATGTTCTGTATGAGTCAAAGTCTACTACGCCACATAAACAGCACATACACAGAGATTTTTTTATTTCTTGAATTGTGTCGGTGCATACAAACAGCAATAAGTAACTAAATGAAATGCAAAAAATATAATTAAGGGCATACAAAATAAGCATTAATAATACAACATAAGGCACAGATTAGATTAGTTCACAAAATATGCTAAACACCTTACATTTTAATAAAACTCTGTCTTTTCTCTCTCAACAGAAGCATTGCTAAACTACACACAGGCAGTTCTCATGAGTTTATTTGGGTTTAGCGTATGACCCGCCTTCTACATAAATACATTTACTGTATTTTCTATAGAGCTGTGATTCTTTAACTTTTCACACCAAGTACTACCTTAGAAAATATCTGGCTTTAACAGACTAAATAAGGAACAAAACTGTGACTAAACCAGGACCAAACGTGAACTAAAGAAAGTCTTAAATTGGACTTCACGTAGGACTAAAACTGAACTAAAACTTGACTAAAGAAGAACTGGGCCTAAACCAGGAATAAGCAGTGGTCTGCACTTCACATTTAATCCCCAATCAAACTAAAATAAAACTGGCTTTAAAGATGCTATGAGCAGTATATATTGTTTTACATTTCATAAAAATTACCCACGTGTCCCCAGGTATGAGGCAAACAAAATCAAATATTAGCTTTAAAAATGTATTTTACATAATGACCAAGTTGTTTTTGGTTCTAAATCCTGCATCACTGATCGTCCAATCAGAAAAGTGGAAAGACTGGCAACCCACAGACCATTGTTTTGATTTAGACTGCAGTACTGCTTTTACGCCAGTACGAGCGCTGCTGCTTACTGTACCTTTAAATGTAGCTAAATCAGAAAAGACCAGAAGAAACCTGTGTACCACCAGAGGGACCTGTACCCCAGTTTGAGAACCCCTGCTATAGAGTAACAAGATCTGAAACTTTAAGAAAATGTTGCTGAACTCCTTGGTTTGCCTTACATCCTCTCCCATTACATTACATTGGACGTTTGTAGACATTTTCTCCTGCTTGTCCACAGAGGAATACAGCAGCTTTCTCCGAGACTAGGTAATTATTTTTATGTACTAGTAGTAAACCCACACCACACGGCCTCTCTGACACAGAAGCTGGTGGTCTTCCTGGGGGTATTCTGTTCTTGGATCATGCATTAAACAATCCCATTACCTAATTAAGGCTAATTAGGGCCTGAGCGTTTGATAAAGCGTGGCTCTCATCTCTGTGGGCTTCTGCAGATCTGGAGATTTGTCGAGAGGATTACACGACCTGTCATCTTATTTGTGCACTCTTTCTTTTTTCTTTTTTTTCTCCTCCCTCCCTCCACTCGACGCACTTTGATGTGTCTTTTGCAGATGGCAGCCGGCGGGGCGTTCATTGTTCTCCGCGTTTTACGAGGAGAAAACTGAAGACCTGGATCTCTCCCCTGGCTGGCGGTGTTAAATCGTTTATTTCTGAACAAGAGTTGGAGACGCGGCGTGGAGTCCAGGAGTGGAGCCGGAGCTACAGCGGAGTGAGCTGTCAGTCAGATCTGTCAGTCACCGCCCACACAGCAACCACACACAAAAACTACTACTGTACGGAGAAATCTATTCTTCACAGGCACAGGCGAGAGGAAATGGGATTTATTTATGGGATAGACAGACTTCACAACAGTTTTTTTTATTTCCTGAGAAGTACAAGGACGATTCTGTCATATGTGTCTTATTTCTAACACTTTACACTCACTGTAAAAAAAAAATCTGTAAATTTTATGGTAAAAATGGGGCAGCTGTGGTTGCCAGAATTCTACCGTAAAAACTACAAGAGGCCTGTATTTCATTTTACAGTATAATTTTATCACAAATGTTGTTTTTACAGTTTTTGACTTGAGTTTTTATTATTATTTACTGCAAAATAAAGTTATTATCTTTCAAAAATATAGATTAATGTATATTTTAGTTTGTGACTTACATTTTAATCAACATTTACTGTAAAATTTAAAGTTATCTTTCAAAAAAAATAGATTAATGTATATTTTAGTTTGTGACTTACATTTTAATCAACATTTACTGTAAAATTTAAAGTTATCTTTCAAAAAAAATAGATTAATGTATATTTTAGTTTGTGACTTACATTTTAATCAACATTTACTGTAAAATTTAAAGTTATCTTTCAAAAAAAATAGATTAATGTATATTTTAGTTTGTGACTTACGTTTTAATCAACATTTACTGTAAAATTTAAAGTTATCTTTCAAAAAAAATAGATTAATGTATATTTTAGTTTGTGACTTACGTTTTAATCAACATTTACTGTAAAATTTAAAGTTATCTTTCAAAAAAATAGATTAATGTATATTTTAGTTTGTGTCTTACGTTTTAATCAACATTTACTGTAAAATTTAAAGTTATCTTTCAAAAAAATAGATTATTGTATATTTTAGTTTGTGACTTAACTTTTAATCAACATTTACTGTAAAATTTAAAGTTATCTTTCAAAAAAATAGATTAATGTATATTTTAGTTTGTGACTTACGTTTTAATCAACATTTACTGTAAAATTTAAAATTATCTTTCAAAAAAATAGATTAATGTATATTTTAGTTTGTGACTTAACTTTTAATCAACATTTACAGTAAAATTTAAAGTTATCTTTCAAAAAAAATAGATTAATGTATATTTTAGTTTGTGGCTTAACTTTTAATCAACATTTACTGTGAAATTTAAAATTATCTTTCAAAAAAATAGATTAATGTATATTTTAGTTTGTGGCTTAACTTTTAATCAACATTTACTGTAAAATTTAAAGTTATCTTTCAAAAAAAATAGATTAATGTATATTTTAGTTTGTGACTTACGTTTTAATCAACATTTACTGTAAAATTTAAAGTTATCTTTCAAAAAAATAGATTAATGTATATTTTAGTTTGTGTCTTACGTTTTAATCAACATTTACTGTAAAATTTAAAGTTATCTTTCAAAAAAATAGATTAATGTATATTTTAGTTTGTGACTTAACTTTTAATCAACATTTACTGTAAAATTTAAAGTTATCTTTCAAAAAAATAGATTAATGTATATTTTAGTTTGTGACTTACGTTTTAATCAACATTTACTGTAAAATTTAAAATTATCTTTCAAAAAAATAGATTAATGTATATTTTAGTTTGTGACTTAACTTTTAATCAACATTTACAGTAAAATTTAAAGTTATCTTTCAAAAAAAATAGATTAATGTATATTTTAGTTTGTGGCTTAACTTTTAATCAACATTTACTGTGAAATTTAAAATTATCTTTCAAAAAAATAGATTAATGTATATTTTAGTTTGTGACTTAACTTTTAATCAACATTTACAGTAAAATTTAAAGTTATCTTTCAAAAAAATAGATTAATGTATGTTTTAGTTTGTGACTTAACTTTTAATCAACATTTACTGTAAAATTTAAAGTTATCTTTCAAAAAAATAGATTAATGTATATTTTAGTTTGTGACTTACGTTTTAATCAACATTTACTGTAAAATTTAAAATTATCTTTCAAAAAAATAGATTAATGTATATTTTAGTTTGTGACTTAACTTTTAATCAACATTTACAGTAAAATTTAAAGTTATCTTTCAAAAAAAATAGATTAATGTATATTTTAGTTTGTGACTTACGTTTTAATCAACATTTACTGTAAAATTTAAAGTTATCTTTCAAAAAAATAGATTAATGTATATTTTAGTTTGTGACTTAACTTTTAATCAACATTTACAGTAAAATTTAAAATTATCTTTCAAAAAAAATAGATTAATGTATATTTTAGTTTGTGACTTACGTTTTAATCAACATTTACTGTAAAATTTAAAGTTATCTTTCAAAAAAATAGATTAATGTATATTTTAGTTTGTGGCTTAACTTTTAATCAACATTTACTGTGAAATTTAAAATTATCTTTCAAAAAAATAGATTAATGTATATTTTAGTTTGTGACTTACATTTTAATCAACATTTACTGTGAAATTTAGTAAAGTTATTATCTCTTAAAAAGGTGTTAAACTGTAATAAACACAGGACTCAATTTTTTTAACAGTGCTATACTGTATACATTACAAAAAATAAAACAAAAAAATACAATTTTGCCTTATTTTTAATATTACAGTTAATTACCGTAACCAAAACAGTATTTTACCGATATATCAACTACGGTTTTTTACTGTTGAGATTTTACATATTTTTAACATGAAATCTACAGATATTTTTTACAGTGCTGTTAAATAATAAAACAACATTGTCTGTAGAATGTGTTCACCTGGGACTGTCCTCACTTGGTGACTGTGTGAGAGAATTGTTGGCCATGTTGTGGATATTCTTTACTGAGAACCTCTCTTGGCCGATAAAGGTGGTTAGGTTTGAATCCTGGTCCTGGATCAGATGTAAGATCTCTTCCAGTGGAACATATTCTGGTCTGGAGTCAGGTTTCCACTGCTACGCTCATACAAATGTGTTCAAAAGCAACAACAGGAATCTGAAATGTTTATCAGAGGAATCCATGTTCTCCTTAAGCACCTCCCATTTCCCCATTAACCCTATCTAACGCTCCTACAGCCCTAAGACATTTTTTGATGTTTTGCACCTGTTTTTTGTGGATAACTTTTGCTGTGTTGATTCAAATGGCATAGATTTTGCCTCAGGTGTGTATTTTTGGATGAATTTTCAGATTTCATGATAATTTTTTGTTGTTGTTGTTATTCAAAAATTGTCTTAAAAAGGCCTTTACCCCTAAGACATTTTTTATGCCACTGATTCCCATTCAAATGGCATTTTTATTATACACTGTCACTGCAATATAAGTTCACATTTTTATCAAGTATTTCATGGATTCATGACAGTGACGGATTGGAATTTTAGTTTTTATTGTTTTTTACAAGGTGGCACAATTTCCCCAAATATGGCAGACAGAGGTATAAATTTGGAGATGGCCACATTAGTGTTTGTATAAATTACCAAGATTACAAGGCAAATAAAAAACATTTTTGACCTAAAATGATTTGGGTGTGTTTTAGGGTTGTCATAAATTGATGTGAAAGTGTTTGTTGAGAAATGAGTTTGTTTGTGTTTGCGTGAGCACAAATCCAAAATGTAGTTCTTACAGAGTAAGAATGTAGTTCTTTGAGCACTTTTAAATCCAAACTGAGAGCTTTTGAGACCAATTCCACAATCTGCTCTTGTTTTTCATAATGTTTTTAAACTTTTATGTCTTATCTGTGTAAATATGTAACTGTGTTTTGTGTTTGCTGCTGCCTCTTGGCCAGGACTCCCTTGAAAAAGAGGTTCTTAATCTCAATGGGATATTTCCTGGTTAAATAAAGGTCAAATAAAAAATAAAAAAAATAAAAAATGTGCACATCAGGGCAAAGTAGAAAAAGTGCCCAGACTGAGCAGAGCCTTGTTTGAGCTGGATGTGTATGCACCACAAAAACTAGAATTTAAGTGGTTAAATTTCATAAACAGAATGAAATTTTGCTGTGTATGATGAGGGCTGAAGTTAATCATTGTAACCATGAAAAAAAAAAGGAATTATTGACTATTAGAAATTTTTTCTATGGCAGTTTATTGGTGCATTTTTTTTTTTTGTGCACCAAGGTGAGACTAAAAAGTTAGGGCTGTAGGAGAGTTAAACCTGCGAAATTCATCCAATGCTGTTTGTCTCTGTTCTCTCGACCCTGCCCTCCATTTCACCTTCATACCTCTCATTATGTTTACTCTCTTCTCCTGCAGCTACACCAGAAGGAGTCCCTCGTCTGTCAGGTGAACTGCCTAAGACGAAACCCCCGCACTGAGTCTCAACGCACCCAGCCATCTGCAGGCCATCTCCTTTCCATCCTACATCACCCCTCCACCTTATCCAGTCCATCCTCCAATAAACATTTCAAATCTACCTTGTTTTTGTGGTGCAGAAGCCTGGCGAAAGTTATCTGGCAAGAGTGGTAAAAAAGCAGGAAACTGAGGCACTCAAAAAGATAGAAATTATTAAAAGGCCTTTATTATCACATGGCTGGTTTAGTTAAAACAATGCCAACGCGTTTCGGCTCTTAGGCCTTCTTCAGGGCAAACTCGAGACGCTGCCAGGATGTAGCTTTTGAACTTGTTGGCCTTGGTCACATGCACAGAAGGGGCTGGTTCTCAGTCGCCTGGTACATGATGTAAGCCAGGATACAAACAGCTCATTACTTAAAAAGATTAAGACAAAATTTCTTTACTATACATCATAATACATTTTCAATTTAATAGAAAAATATACATATAGTAATTAAACGAGGGAAGCTATTAGCTAGAGAAAGGGGGAAAAATCAAGTTCCCCATTCAGACCTGGATATTGTGTAGCTTTGAAGGTATAAATCCAAAAGGACTCTCTCTGTAGGAGCTTCTTAAGCCTATCACCTTGTCTTACAGACTCATGAATATGCTCAATACCACATATTTTTAGAGTATTACAGCTGCCATGGTCAGTGTTTTTGTAATGCATTGCCATGGGGTACAGAGGATTCCCGGTGCTAACGGCCTGTTTGTGCTCAGCTGGTCTGGCTTTGAGTTTGCGTTTGGTTCTGCCAATGTAAAAACATCCACATGGACATTCAAGTCTATAAACCACATAAGTGGTGTTACAATTAATAAAAGATTTAATATTAAATCTTTCACCTGATGTAATGTCCATAAAAAAGTTGGTAGTCTTTATGTTCTCACAATGGGTACAGTTTATAATTGCCTGCTTTAGTGTTGAGCCATGTTTTTCTTTGTAAAGGAGGAAGATAGCTATTCACAAGTTTGTTGCTAACGTTATATCAATCTGCAATGGCTCCTGTTGAAAATGTTTGTAAAGGGGTGGGACTTTTGGTAAAATACTTGGCGGTTATTGGATAAAGCAACAGCTTTGTAGCTAAACAACACAATAAAGATGTTGTTAGAAGATTTTGGCTGTTTTTGTAAATGTATAGCAGCATAGCTTACATTTTTCCACGTCGCCATGTTGATAACAAGTATCGCTAAAAGTGCTTGTTGCTGTCGGCAAACCTAAAACCTGCCCACTCACGGCAGAATTGCTACACCATTGACCCAAACAAATCAGTGGGAGCCTGACACGAAGGATTTTGTGAGTTTATGAACTCACTCATTTTTTCAACAATCCAGCTTTCTGTGCAAGGTAAGTGGCTTGGTCCTTTCTGTAGCGAGTGTTTGGGGGTAGTGAGGGGTCGGTCACGAAACGAGCCGGAACAAAGAGTGAACGGTGAGAGCCGGCTCCCATCTGCGAGACGTTTTTTTATGAAAGGATCTTTTCAAAAACAGGGCAGATAAAAACAGAGAGAAGAAACTGGATCAGCCTCTCTGAGCTGAGGCAGTTGGTCTTCCTCCACCAATCTGCCCTGAAAAATAAAAGTTAAACATTATAGTTACCTTTATTTTTTATTAGGTTGTATATTTATGATAAAGTTTTTTGAGTTTTGAGGTCAGCTGTTGCTTTTACTTTTTACTACTGAATAAATCCCTGCTTTTCGTTAAAGGTGTGCGTTTAAATTTAAAAAGTCAACATCTGTCCTTTTTATTTTTTTACTTAATTATAGCTGTGTTTATATGCTGTGTGTAGTAGAGTGGTTCTGTGAGTAAGTCAGTTCATTGTGCAGTTTCAAAGCATGGGTAATTTTGAATTCTTCCTCACAATCCATGTATTTATATGTATGAGTACACAATGCAACCCTTTTGTCAAAACTGCACTAAATTTGTCTGAAATATAAAAGATGTAGGTGGTAAAATGAAGAGCCATTATGATCCGGCTCCCTGAAATGAGCCCAAATTCCCAAATTCCCATCACTATTTGGGGGACGTGACAAACTTCTCCACTAGTTCTGCAATACATAGTCCCAGATTTCGCCTGGGTACTTTTTTCTTTTTTTTTTCTTGAAACAAAAGTACATATTTAAAAAGTAATAAGTCCACACTCATCTCATCTTTCAGTGAAAGTGTGCACACCTACGGTAGCCCTGCAGGGACAAGCTGATGTCTATAAACAAGGAAAAATATGTCAAAGGTGATGTATTAAACAAACAAATAAAACTTTAGCTCCTACATCAGATAAAAACTTACAAACCAAACAAATGCAAAAAAAAAGAACAGTATATTTTTGCTTTGAAAGAAAACGCTGATGTATCTTTTTTTTTATTCCACGTACTGTAAACTAATGCGTCCTTAAGACTCCCTGCTCTGTTTTACCACACGCAGAAGACAGTTGTTGTAGTCGCGATGCTCCAGAGCTGTCGGGCGGAAAGTGCCGTCAGCGGGTGGCGCCCTAAATTACAGCGGCACAGGCCTCTTAACGGCGCAGGTAAACACACAACAGCACAGCTCCTCACTGTTGGCTGCACCACGCTCACTTCTCCTCGGGGGGTTTCGGGGCAGACATTACACCAGGCTGCAGCTGGGACCGGAGCTTCAGACGCTCAAAGCAAGACACTAATGCTTATTATTTCTCACATACACTAATTAACACGGGATCGATCTGAAAGTACACGCTCCTACAACAGCAGAGCAACCTTTCCTGCTTTTATAACATTAAAAAAAGTTAAAATGGACCAATTTGTCACCACAAATTTAAGATGTATGAAAGAAAAGATAACACTATTATTCCAAATTGTTTAATGTGCAAGAATAAGTGAAAATATACAACTTCGCTTCTCTTTTTTTGTATCCTGTGAATGTCTTTGCTGTGGACCTAGAAATAACCAGTAAAGAAACAAACACTTTCTCATCTTAGCAGCAGTATCAATGTTGACAAGAGGTGTAGACCAACAGCCAATAGGAGCTGTGAGAATGTGATTGGCCAAAGCATAGCCACTACTAATAAAATCCTTGAGCCAAACCTTTTGGATCCAAAAAGCCAACTGGTGCCAAAAATATTAAATTTGTATCTGTAATGCACAAATGTTGCTTAGCTTATAATAGAAATCTAATAGTCATGTGACCTATGGATGGTCATTATTTATTGCAAGTTAGGAGTACTGTGTTATTGTGTAGTATACTGGAGTCATGTATATTCAGAGAACCGGAGTTACATCCAGTAACTGTTTCCTGGTGCTGTTTATTAGCCTGTGTGCGCAATTGTGTGGTCAATTAAGGCTAAAAACAGTTTTATTAGAAGAACAACTCTGGAAAACAGGGAGAAAATTTTGTTTTGACAGGATAATGCAGATCAGGTTGTTTCAGAGACGTGCGCTTGGCTGCTTATTTATCAATAAACCTTACATAACAAGACGTCAGATGGGAGGGAGCCACAAGAGAAGGGCTAAAGCTCCAGAACTATGGGCTGCAGATGTCTGGCCTAGAGCCTGTACTCTCAACTCGACTGGACAGAGCATAAAATCACTATTTAGTACGGCTATTAGCAACAAGATGCTAAAGGATCGATAACTGAGCTGACTGCTTCATAGTGACGGCAGTTTAAAGCACTGAAATGATCACGTGACGATGTATGAGCTTTAGAAATGGGCAGGAGCACTTCCTGGTTTCCTGGAGTCTACGTAGAGCCATGAGACTGAGCGTTTTCAGCTCTGGAGAAATGGATGGGCTCAGCCAACAGGAATACTCAAACAAAATACTACTCCAGGTTTGTTTTTGAGGTGGAACCAACATTATAGCATGGTTAAAAGCTCAAAAAAGTTGATTTTGCATAATAGGGAACATTATTTTGATTACATTATGCTATTAGGTGATTTAGTAGTTTTCTTCAAATACAAGGATAAAACACCTGCATACTGTCTCTTTAAACCTGAACACAGAAAGAGAATATGCACACCTCCTATTAGAAGTATCAGTGCGGCAGAATGTAGTTCTAACAATTACATCAATATCACCTTTACAGCTATACACTTATGTGAATATGTGCTGCAGCAAATGCTAATGAGCACTTCAGGGAAAGAAAAAGCTGAAATTGTAGAAAAAAAACCCCTCATATCTTGTCTCTACATTTTTCTTGCTAAAATCGCAAAAAGTCAGACTGGAAATGCTGTCTCCAGGACACACTGTGAAGACACACTGCAGTGAAACGTGTGACGTGTGGTTAGAGAAAGTGGAGCAGCTGCTGGTTCTGATATCCTGCTGACATGACTGATTTACATGTGGGTCATGTCATGCATGATTTATGCAAAATTAACAGCCATTACTGGTGCGAGCGTCCTCCTCGGTGTAAAACTCAGCCGCAGAACGGTCCCATTCTATCCCGGGACGTCCTCTCTGTGCATGTAAATATATATGAGAGGTTACTGACAGTAGAGAACATGCACGTCTCTATCTGTGTGTGTGGAGTTTATTTGTGTGGAGTGAGCCGCAGCAGTCGGAGGAACGAGGCGGCTCTGATTCTGAACACAGATGTAATTAACCCAATGGGATATAGGCGCGCTACCATCCCCCCTTCACCACCACCACACACGCACCCGCTAACATCTCCGCTGTTTAAACAAATCCAATCAAGCGTTTCTCTCTCATCTGCCTTCCATTTGTGCTCTGGTGACTTAATGAAGATGCTGGGCTGCAGTATATGTGCTGCTTTGTACTAATAAATACATGTTGTACAGTATGACATGGTATATATGGTGTGGGAAATGACTAGAAAACTTAAAAAATGTGTGATGAAACATAAAAACTGTTTAATCACCAAATAGTCCACAGTGAAAGGAATCTGTCAATTGAAAAATCAACTTTTTTGCACTTTTCCTCATGTTTTAATATTGTTCCCTTATCAAAAACAGACCTGGAGTTGTGTTTTGTTTCATTCATGCCTGTTTGAGTAAGCCTGTATTCTCTGGCGGTGAGTTTCTGGGGCCTCAGAACACTCCACCTCTCCCACGAAGCCCCGCCCACTCCAGGAAGCACTGACCAATCAACAAGCCCTCTACATCCAGTCTGCTTTCATTCATTTATCCAAAATTCTTTGTTTCCACTGATTTCTCACATCTATTTTTTCATTTTGTAGTAAAATGGCATCACATAAAAAAGTTTAAGGAAGGGAAGTGCTCTTTTTCTTTGATTATCTGTTCAAAAGACTGCAACGCTCTGCTGCCCTCTGCTGGTAACTTCACCTGTTTCTTTATTTCATATTACATAATGTTTTTAAAGGCTTTTAAACATGCCATGCTGCTCTAGAGGTGGTTTCAAACGATAAATAAAAGAACTGAGTCCCTTTAATTGACTCTAAATTGCCCCTAGTGAATGAATTTGGGAGTGAATGGTTGTCTGTAGATACATTTGCAAAGAAAGTGTTTGTTTTTTTAAGGTGGAAATACCAAGAACAGGCAGGTTTTTCTGCCTTTTTATTACTTTCCTCCTTCAAACTTCTCTTAAACTCCCCTTTGCTTCCTGCTCCTTTTTCTTCAACAGAGACTTCTTTATGCGCTGCCCTGGGTCATATTTTGATTGTGGGACTCTCACTAAAACAGTCCCGGGCTTGATTTACAGCTGGCCCAAGTCTGGATTTACGTCGTAAAAGCAGTCCTCCAGTGAAGTTATGGCCAACTCACTGTAGAACAATGAAGATGTTTTTCATACTTGCAAAAAAAATGCTCATTATGACCAATGTGGTTATCATAAAATCGGGTTTTTATTTAGTTAGTATCAAGACATTTCGACATGAAACTGGACTTGAGGCCAGTGTGAGAGCAAAGTAGCTGAAAAACAATTGCCACACAGTGAACTTTTTCTGCCGTCTCAGCACAAACTGCCACAAGTCACTAACCTCAATCAAGAGAAAGGTTAGCCTAGACTCAAATCAGCAGAAGTCACCCACCTCCATTAACAGAGAGGTTAGCCAAAATGCAATTAGCGCAAGTTACTAACCTCGGTAAGTTCAAAGGTTAGCCTCTGTGCAAATGAGCAAGTCACCAATAGCCATCAAGCTAAAATGCAAAATACAAAAGTCACCAATCAAAAGGAAGAGTCATGATTTATATGGAAAAAAAATATTCAACTGTGCAAAAAAATGATCTTATTCCCATTAGAAGTCACAGGTGGCTATCCCAAGTTCGACCCTGGACAATAGACCCTTTTCACGTGACGTCAGACAACTTCCGTTTTGAGACGATGGGATGTATCTTCATTTCTGGTGCCGCGCTTCTCCCATAAGAAATTCACCCAGACACAATATACAGCGATTTTCAAATGAATATGTGCCCACAAAATGTTCAAAACTTGCGAAAGGATATTAATTCTTCAACGAAGGATACTTGGATTGCTTGGTGCTTTGTTATGTAGCTAGATAGCGTTAGCAACATGGCTAAGTGATAGAGCTGCACTATAAAACAGTGTTAGATCATGTCATGATCTGAGTTTATCTGAATATCTGCTTATCAGGAAATACCACTGGATAGTACTACAGTATATTTTCATTTAGTAAAGCTAAGCATTAACAACTACTAGCTTTAGCTACAAGACAAAACACTTACCTTCATAATCAAATAAGTAACCTTCAATGAAAAATTGATATCCTTTTTTGAGTTTTGACCGTTTTGTCAGTGAATTTTCATCAGCAAATCTCTGTACATCATGTAGCCTTATATTTGGCAAATTTTTAAGACTCCGAGTAAATTCCATACTGGCGAGCAGCAGCACTGGAAATAAAGATACAGATAAAGATACATCCCATCATCTCAAAACGGAAGCTGTCTGACGTCATCGTGAAAAGGGTCTATAGTGAGAGTAAGATGGACGCCCCACAACGAAAACTTACACAATCCACTGTTGGCAGCCGGCTTAGGCTTAAAACTCACAGTCTTCATGTTTAAAGGCAAGAGTGTTAACCACTCTGCCACTGGACAAAACAGTAACAACAACACTTTAGAATAACTCACATTTTTAAGCATGAATTAAGTATTATTTAAGGATCAGTTATTAACAAAGCATTACTTCAACATAAAGAAACACCAACATTGTTATTAAGGTTTATTTTTTTAGTATGAAGGTCTTGTAAATCAGTGCAAAATGATCAGTGTTAATTCAGTATTTATCAACTGTATTCTTCTTAAATTATTGTTTTTTATGCTTTTAATGCTCTACTATGGCTCAATAGTTGGGAGTGTTACCAACATTTCTATAAGAAACCCAAAGAATATACATTTATTTGTCTTCTTCCACTTTTTCCGATTATGGGTGGCAACTATGGGCCTTAGGCAGGGTGCACAGTGACATACAGTGACGGACAATTAGTTATTTTTACAACAGAGTGGTTTGAACACAGCTAACCATGGCTAAACTTTGCTCAGTATGGACATGTTACACCTCATTTTAAAGCTTAGATTCTCCTCTATTCAGTCGCTAAAATCATTTTAAAGATCAAGCATAACCAACGGAGATTTGCCAAGATATGCAGCAGCTAACACAATTAGCAACGGTACTTCTTTGCTTCATCAGAAAACAACTGCTTCAGACTCCGCGCTTATTTAATTTTCAGGACAACAAAAGACAACTGCTTAGGTTTTTGGGATAAGTCTGGTTGAGGAGAATGTAAACTCAGCTTTGCTTTTATCTCTGTACAGTTCACGTCTCTCACTGCTCAGCTGAGAGAAGAATGTCACAGTGCCAGCGCTGTAAAGTGGTATCGGTTGTTGGTATCGGCCCACTATTATGAATACGAGTACGAGTATTTGGACATGGTATCAGGTGCATCCCTACGGACAACCATTCACTCTCACATTCACTCTTTAGGGGCAATGTAGAGTCACCAATTCTCCTAAAATGAGCATATCTTTGGACGGTGGACAGAAGAATCTACAGTAACACAGGGAGGACATGCAGACTCCACCCAGAGTTCTTTATTATTATTATTCTTTTATTTTGTTTTTCATCGTCCTTTATTTTTCCACATATTTAAACCTCTATGTCTATATATATTTATCTACACTCTGTCTATTCTTATGGCCCTCATTTATTCCTGCGCTCCCTCTTCCCCACTCCACTTTACCTCCATGCATCATTACCCTGAGGGATGGTGTTAGGTATATGCCCCCCCCTCCGTCCCGCTGTGTAATAACTAGCGCTACAATACACACAGCTACACATATTAATATCCTTAATTCACTTTTACTGCTACATCACACTCCAGGGCCTATACCATTTATTCAACGTCCATAAAAAACTTTGTAACTACTTCTTAATCACTTTATATGTTGAACTTTTAAGCGCGCACGTCTGAGTGAGTTAGAGATATGGGTACGAGTTCAATTATAGATGAGCAGAGGAGTAAAGAGGAGAGAGGAGTGTTGGTAACGTCAAACACTAACAGTCAGAATGTAATTAATCCTAATGCATTTGAATTAAAAATCAAAGTGAATCGGGTTATAATACTGGATTTGTTACGGCTTTTGTCCACACAGAGACATGTGAGAAGTATTTTATCACACGACTGTTTCATCCACATGGGTCTAGTGTCTTAGGAGCCAGAACATGTTATTTTTTGAAACCAGAGTGAATGGATTTTAATGGATTTGTTTCCATTTTTAGAACCCATACAGATCTTTTCTTAAACCAGCCATTTCCAAAGTCAAGAGTGTCACGGCCATCTTAAATTTCCAAAAATCCTATGTGGACCCTCAACAATAAAACTTCCCCATATTTAAAAGACTATGTCACGTTTTTCTCCATAGATTTCTATAAAAAGCATGATAAAAAAACACTGACTGTTGGCTGAAAGTAATATTTTTAAAGAAGTATATGACTGTAATTAATTTGAAACTCAATTTCTTTTAATGTACTTACTATAGAAATCCCCCTGCAGTACCTCCAAGGACCCCCAGGTGGCCGCGGACTTAAATGATGATGCCATAGCCCCAATTCTCCCTTAACTCGCATGTGCTAATTCTGACAACAACAGACCTTTCTCACAAAAAAAAAAAAAAGAGATAGTAGTTACTCTTCGCGTTATCCCGTTTCCGGTTAGCGCTTCTCTAAGGCAAAATGGAGCAAGCGTTTTAAACAAGCTCATCAAATTTCACGTTTGCAGATGTAGAGAGTTACAGAGACAGAAACACCCACAAATAACCCACAAATAAAGTTCTTTAATCACAAATTTATACACGATCATTGATGAAAGTAAAGAAGAAAGCTAAAATGCTATCAACAATTAGCATTAGCTCACTACCAATGACATCAGATAAACAGCGTAGTATTCAAGTCTGTTGGACTGAAAATGTCTCAAATGAATTATTACACAGCACAGACCTGTAGTTTATATATTTAGCTAAGTGCTGAGTCTGACTCACGAGATCGATGCTACTTTGTGTAAATAGAGATAACCTATTTTATATTACCTGTTATGTAATAAGCTGTACCCTTTGTCTTTGCATCTGTTTAGGATGAAACATTCAAGGGGCCCAGGAGTTGTCAGGGCAAAAAATGTTTTTATTTTTGGGCTTGCCTATTTTACGCCCAAGTGTGAAAAAGGTCTGTAGTGTCTTTGCCCTAAATTTACACCGAGAGCGACGGAGCTGCTGCAGGTCTCCCCCTGGTGTTTTACAGACTGCTCACCAGTCTAAACACCAAACTAAGGCCTCTGAGCCCCTGGCATTCAACTTCTGCATGTTAACCTTGTAAAATGGCTGTTTGGCGTAAAATGTACTTGTCGATGTGCGATGTTTACATTACCGCTGTGTTTAAGTGAGCCTTTATTTTGAAACTGCACTGAATAAACAGAAAACAACTCATACGCATCTGACGCAACGCTTTTGTTCCACGCTGCTGCTGCTTATTAGGGAAAAAAGTCTAAGGAACATACAAAACAAAAACGTGCTGGGAAAAAATACTGAATACACAGAACTAAATATATTTTAAGTAATTCTTTAGAGCTGCACGATATGGAGAAAACATGCGATATTCGATAACTGTGTTGAAAATTGAGATAACAATATTATTGCGATATTTGAAAATAGAGCCTACTTTTTGAACATAGTAAGTTAAATTCACTACATTTCACAAAAATGTAAGTTCCTGTATTTCCAAGTCAACACAGCGACAAAATCAAAACTTAACACAGACTAAACCAGGAATAAAACAAGGCTAAGCTGTGACTAAATTAATTAAATTACCACTAAAACTGGACTTTTTAAACATTTTTATTTAGTCACAACACATGTTCTTTTAAGGCTCTGGTGGAAAATGATTCTTCAGTGTAAATCTCTGTCAGATGGAAGACCACAGCATTATTGCGATATATTTAGATTCTTGTGATACAGATATTGCGTTTGCTGATATTGTGATAACGATAAATTTGCGCTATATTGTGCAGCCCTATAATTCTTAACATCAAAAGTAATGTCGCCAAATGCATGTTCAACAAGGGATTTACAGAATTAGGTTTTATGTTAACATCATGGATAAAAGACATATTCAAATATTAAAGCTAACATAAGCGTTTCCTTCCTGACACTGGGCCCCATGTTGACAGTCAGTGCTTGTAGCTTTAATAATCTGTCACATTAAAACAGAAGAACTGAGAGGTATTTGAACTGCCCTGACTTCAAAGTGGGACGCTCCCATCATCCCATTAGTCACAGTAACATTATTATGGTTTAACAGTGTGTCCAATCCAAGATGGCCTGCCAGAGTCTGCAGACTGCTCATGTGAAAATAAAAAGGCAGTGTGTTTACATGCAAAGGAAGTGAAATGATTATCTTAGTCTGATTAGAACGGCATGGAATCATCTTGCAGAGCGATTCAGGAGGAAGTTGTTGTTGCATGTTCAGTAAGACACATATTTTCAGTCCAAAAAAAAGAAGAAAATTAAGTTAATAGGAATTTAACGATGCAGTCAAGTCACGATTTGCTTCATGATTTTTTGTTAACAATTACTATTTTTTACATTTTTTATAAACAGACTTATTTGCAGTCTAATTCTAACCAAAATATATTTTTTACATAACCATTTGTGTCTAGTTATCAAACTTAAATTGTCGCAAATTTCCTATTCGGAGAAATTTAATTAAAAAGTACATATTAAAACAATGAGATGTCAAAATGAGCAATATATAATTATTTGTCAGTGACTTTTATTAACAACTTTCCGCTCTCCTCCAAAAACAGATACACTTTAGTAGCAAATAATGGCTTTTAGAGAAGTTGTTCATCATAAATCCACACCTCAAGAAATATATTTGGGCCTGATATAAGTCCATGGAAACTTCAGATAAATAATGCTTCAAATCCATATTCATTTTATTTGTATAGCATATTTTACAAACAAAACAGTTTCCAAAGTGCTGCACATAGAACAATAAATAACAACAAGTGACTCTGTTCAGCTCCACCAGTCCACTTTAAATAATAAAATCCAGTAAAATCAAATAAAAGTAATACAATAAAATAACAATAGATAAATACCAGGAATTAATTATTGTTTACTAAGTGCTGCTGAACACCTCTTGTAATGACATTAAGCCATAATATAGTCACACAATAACACTGGTCTACAAATGTTTGGACTCAATCTGCTTCTGAGATAAAAGTGGCTAAATCTCATTTATTTTCATAAGATGAGCTGAAAATCAATTGATAACTGTGCTGGTTAGCTAATGTATTCAAGATATTTAATGATATTGTTTCACATCAAAATCGCATCTGTTTATACAATAGATTTAGGCATTTTTGCTTAAAAATATTTATATTTTGAAAATATTTAATTTCTCTACATGCATGTATTTTGTCCACTTCCAAGAGAGAGATTTCTGCAAATAAAAACAAAACATTTTATGTCAAAACTCTAGACATATTAAAATGAATGTATTGGCCCTTTTCACGATGACGTCAGACAACTTCCGTTTTGAGACGATGGGATGTATCTTCATTTCCAGTGCTGCTGCTCGCCAGTATGGAATTTACTTGGAGTCTTAAAAATTTGCCAAATATAAGGCTACATGATGTACAGAGATTTGCTGATGAATTAAAGTAAAGATTAGTTTGTAGTTTTGGCAGTAGATGTGAAAAGTCCAATATTTTGTCACAGATTGATCACTACACTACACTACACTACCACTACTATCCAGTGGTATTTCCTGATAAGCAGATTGTCAAATATTCAGATAAACTCAGATCATGACGTGATCTAACACTGTTTTATAGCGCAGCTCTATCACTTAGCCATGTTGCTAACGCTATCTCGCTACATAACAAAGCACTCACTTCATAATCCAAGTATCCTTCATTGAAGAATTAATATCCTTTCGAAAGTTTTGAACGTTTTGTGGGTAAATATTCATTTGAAAATCGCTGTATATTGTGTAAACTTGTAAACGGCAATTTGAAAAAAGTCTGGGTGAATTTCTTATGGGAGAAGAAATGAAGATACATCCCATCGTCTCAAAACGGAAGTTGTCTGACGTCACGTGAAAAGGGTCTATTGGAATGTGCAGCTTTCAGATAGAACTGGTTGCTTGTAGACACTGTACCTTCTGATAAACTACCGTTTTTGCCTTATTTTGCATAAATTTCCTATTTTGACCCAAAACTGTTTCTTGGAAACTATAGCCAATCTGCACTTCTGACTTACTTTTTCTTTATTAGTGACCTAATCCAAGAAAAATTTCACTACTTTTGTTCCAGAAGCATTTTGCTGTAGACCTGTGATATCAATATTATCCATTAAAATATATTTGAATGACCCCAAATTGGAAGAAGGTGAAGATGAAGATGCATTTTAACTTCCTTGTTTTCAAATTTCCCATCATGCCATTAATCAGTCACATTGTTATGTTTTAGGAATGTGTCCACTGTCGGAATCCATCATGGCCGCCAGAGTCTACATCTATTCATATGTTAAAAGTGAAAGGCTTGTTTGTCAGGACTGTAACCTTAAACTGCAGCGCTCCACACCCTGAAGGCTTCCTCCTTACAGCCCCGTCCCGCCCCCTGACCCCTGTATTATGTCCCGCTCTGCCTGGGGGCTACGGATCGCTCTCATTTCCAGCACCACATACCTCTCCCTCTCTCTGTGGCCCTGCTGATGTGTACGGCGGTCCAGTATTGTCTGTGTTTACACGCATGCATGCGTTCATATCTGTCACTGTTGTGGCGCGCGTGCCGTGTGCATGGATCTGGCATTTCTGCAAAAAAGGCAGCAAAGGGCAAGCAAAGAGGGACGAGGGGGGATAACCAAGGCTGTTTGCACGAAAGAGAAAGTCACCAAGAAAGGACACAAAGGGAAGAGCAGCAGAAGAGATGGAAGTAAGTAGCAGTGAAGAGGAGCAGATGCTAAAAGGACGGTCAACTTCAGACTCCATTTAAACTGTGATCATGGTAACATTAGCAGTGCAGTGCAGCCTAACTCTCCTCTGCTGTATTAGTGAGGCACATAAACATCTGATATGAATGCATAAGCAAGTTTGATGTAATGCAGTCATTCTTAAACTGTGGTACAGGGACCACTGGTGTAGGGCTGCCCAATTAATCAAAACTGAATCAAAATCGCACATTCAATTGCAATTATCAAATCGCGAAGGCTGCATTTATTTATGTGATATAATGTCCTCTGCAGAGAACAAAATACCCCGTCTCTGCAGGGTCTTAATCTGTAGAAATCATGTTACATTTGTAGTTTAGACTTCTACAGACGTGACCTGAAAGGCTGTGATTCCCTGTATTAGCTCAGCAGTGAATATTTCAGTTTTCTCTCAAGTGTCACCGCTCCATCACATGATTGAACTGTGAACTGTACATTGAGCTTAAAATATATATCACAAATCTAATTACAACCACAATAACTGTCAGAAAAATCAAAGTTAGATATTTCTCAAAGTCGTTCAGCCCTACATTGGTGCCCATTTGGCTTCTATAGTGGTCCCTCACCGTGGGCTTACTTTCGTTTTCCCCTCCTCGTATCCATACAAAGTTTTTTCTGGCATTTGGCCGCTCTGCCATGACGAAAATCGAGAAATAAAGCCTTTTCTAGCTTGTTGTTTTGCTAACAGCGATGTTTTCTGCTTTCTCGCGAGACTCGAGACTTCTGTGACACCGGGACAGAGGCGCTCAGACTTGCGAGTGTCGTTTTTGGCCCAGAGATGCAGGACACGTTATTTACCCCACAACGACTCATTTAACCATCACACGGACTCTGAAATTGTTTATTTAAGGTAAAAAAAAAAGTTACTGAGTACTGCTTTAAAGCTAGTTTTAATTCTATTTTCATGTAGACCACTGCTTAGTCCTGGTTTAGGCCTAGTTTAGTTCTGGTTTAGTCCTGTCTTATAAAAGTAGAGAGGTAATGCACATTAAAAGAAGAAAGAAAAATAAATTTGTCCGAGGTGCAGATATCGGAAAACACATCAAAAACTCATAATTGACCTGACAAAGGCTGCTGAGACAAAACATAGTCAATTAAATATCTTGGCTGAGTGCTGTTTTTTAGTTTTTTTAAATCCTGGTTTGGTCCCAGTTTAGTTTTGGACCTTTTTTAGTCCAAGTTTGGGCTTTGTTTTATTCCTTCTTCCTTTTTTTAATCCAGAAAAAGTGTCTCTTGGAAAGCAAAATATTTTCTGAAGTGGTTTGAAAAGGTTTTATTCTCAGTCAGTTTTTTTTTCCATGTTGGATTTTTCACTGTTCACCTAAAAAACCTAAAAAATATTTTAGTAAGGGTGGATCGTGTAGCACCTCCTGGCTGGCTCGCCAACTTAGGAACAGAGCAGCTCAGATCCAATGTTTCCTAAAATCACTACACCACAAAATCTGCTAACACGGCTCTAACTGTGCAACTGAAAATCTCTGTGAAAAAGAAATAAAATAACGGCAACATGCAAAATACTCTGTAACCCTAACCCTAAGTATCTTACAAACCATGAAGCCACACTGGTGAACCCGAGTAATTAATATTAATATGTAAAAGTGCAGTTGTTTGTTTATTGCTGCTTCAAATATGATTCATAAATAAGCAACATATGATAGGCCACTGAACTGGTTGTGAACCGCAGACCGCCCTGAAGCGACCTACATGTGCAAAAACAGTAAATAAAATGTGTCAGTGAGCAGAAAACATGGAGCAACTCGGGGTGTGACACAATTTTATTTTTAGATTTTTCACCCCCAAGTTTGTAGCAGATCTCTACAATATATGGAAAAAAAAACAGTTCTAAAAATGTTTGCTCAGTTAGGAATATGTAATCTCTAATAAATTAATTAATTTATTTATTTGTACTGTTCGGCTGTTTCCTGAAGGGGTCACTACATGTAAAATCATCTGCCTAATTAATTTTGTATTCTGTGCGCAGAATGAGTGTAGTCAATCTAAGGCCTTGTTCGTACGAAGACGGGCTCAGGCAAAGGATTTTTATCGTATAGGCATTTCGTCCACATGATTCCGCCATTTTGGGAGGATGAAAACGATAATTTTTGAAACCAGGTCACAGAGTGGAAAGATTTCAAAACGCCGTGTTCATGTTTCACCCATCTTTTCTGAAACGGTGACGCTGTAGCTCCACTTCTTCCTTAACCATCCTGTGCTGAACTCCAACAACAACAACAACAACAACAACAATGGCGTCGTGCGGTGTTGTGTATGAACTGCAGATGCTACAAAGCTTTTTATGGCTTTTACAGCAAAATATTCTGCTTACAGACTAAGGTCTCCTTTCTAGCTCGCACATTTATATTCCCCGCCATGTTCTTATGTTTTTTGTCTGTTTTTGGTGTCTTTCTGTGACAACGATACAGCGCCACTAACAGGCCTGGCATATGTATTACAGCGCGTTCAGTGCTTTTCAGTGCCACATTTTCTGATACAGCGCTGGGTTTAAAGGAAAATGTTTTTGAAATAATAATGTTTTTGTCTCCATGTGGATATAGCCTAAGTTCAACCACAAAGAGTCAAAAGCCAATCTGTTTATTTATTTTTATTTTGTTTTATTTTATTTTTTTTAAATTTTTTTTGTCTGCCCCAAAGCTTAACTCTGCTAATGGCTATTTTATTTTATTAATTTTTTTTATTTATTATGATTATTTTGTACCATAGGATAGAACAATAGGCTAATCATATTCATCAGGCATGCGTTAGAACATAAGAAAAATCATTAGGTGGGGTGCACTCAAAACAATGGCGAGAAAATTTCATGGTTGACATAGGAAAATGAATTAATATTTTTTTCATATTTCTCCAAAGATTTGTAAAATAGTCTGTTTACATCCAGTATGATTTATATAATTTAGTAAAGGGCAAAAAACAAAAAGCTGTTGGGTTCACTTACATGCACTTAACATTTCTCATACAGCATATGTTACACAGAAACACAAAGTGTTTTTTGTTTGATTGTTTTGTTTTTTATCTTGAGTCACATTTTGAACGCTGTGGGCCCCAGAGCTCGTGTACAGACAAAGGTCATCTCCACTGGCCTGTTTATCACTGAGCAGCCTCCAGGGCCAGACCTCCACTGCTCACTGCCGTCTTCAGTTTGAAGTTTCGGAAAACATCTAACATTTATGGCCCTAAAGCATGTACCACTGGACTGACAGAGGAGCAGACAAGGTTAGGCAGAGGGACAGACCAAAAGTGGTACCAAAGTCTACCTTTATTTCCTTTCACCAGCCAAGCATCAAAAAAGACCTAAGCAAAATAAAAATAAAAAAACCTTAATGTCAACGAATAGAACTTGCGTGTTTCTTATCGGAAGTAGGGTGAGTTGTTTCCGGTTGCTTCGCTGACGTGGGTTCGAAAAGAAAAAGCAGCGTAATCTTTGCCAAAAATGTTTCTAAATTTAAAAGAGCAGCTGTAGAGTCAGCTATAGCTCCACACCGTTTGCAAACACACACAGCCTACTATTGCTCTGTGCGCTCTGGGAGGCAGCTGAGGACTAAGCGGCACCACCCGAGTAGATTTGGTACCTACACCGGAACTAGCATATGCTAACGTGCACAGGATCTATATTTACTAAAAAACTTCATATGGATGTGCTATAGCAGTAACACCAGTAGCTTAAACATGGATAATAATAGATATAGTTTAGAGCAGTGGCAGAAAGTAGCTAACTAGATATCACTTAAGTGCATTGTGGAAAAAACTGTCCTCATTTTCATTTAATTTCATTTTGGAGGTAAAAACATTACTTTTAATTAATAAAAAATTTAAAGTAAAACTATTTTTGATTCCAGGTTTGGCCACAGACTTAGTTGGGGGTATAGGAAGTGAGCAGTAGTAGCAATAGCAGTAGTAACAGTTGTCGTAGTACAACATAGGGCTGCGTGATATGAGGAAAACATACAATAACTATGTATTAATTGATGATTTTTTGACAGGGGCTGTTCTAGGGGTGGCCAGGGCCCTGTCACTGTGAGCCTGAACCCCCCTCAGTGGACCCCAAACATATCAAGAATTATCCCAGCAAGATAAAGGTGAAAAAAATATTTACCATTAAAAGCTGCCTACAAAAAAAACATACAAAAAACAAACAAAAAAACTAATAATAATAAAAGGGGGGTTTAAATGGTTACCCCCTGTTAAAAATGGTCTAGGGCCACCTCTGTATTCTGATTTTAACAAAGTGAGTTCAATTAAATAAAAACAGTAATATAAGTCTGTATTTATTTGTCAAAACTGTGTCACAATCCAAACTTTACAAAGACTAAACCGGGACTAAAACAAGGCCAGATGAGGACAAAATTAAGGGAATTACACAATATTTTTGTTTGGTCACAATATATTTTAATTTAAGGCTTTTAAATAAAAATATTCTGACACTGCTTATCACTGTTTCTTGAGATATGAATATTATGTTTCCTGATATCACGATAATGATACATTTGTGATATAATGTGCAGGCCTAGTACAGCGTATTAGTAGCAGTAGTAGTTCTAAGTTTTAAGTATTTGCAGTATTTGTAGTAGTACTAGCAGCAGTAGTAATATTAGAAGTAGGAGTAGTAGATGTTTAATTTACAATTCCAAAAAAACAAAATACCCTGTGTAAATTTCACATAAATGTAACGTTAATATTTTTTCTTTTTCTGCTGCACATAAAAAAGAAAAAAAAATCCCTGACAGACCTCAAATACTCGGATGTACGGTAATCTTTTTGGCCAGGGGTACATTAATAAACCCATTCTGTTACTGTTAGGTCTGATTGCTCAGCCCGACTCAAAGGAAAAGCCTATTATTGGCGGTAGCACATTTCACATGATGATATTTGATCTAATATAGCCTCAAAAGTCCTAACGCTCACTGGAGGAGCAGTACAGGGCTGCGGGCCAAGCTTTTAACCAGAGAGACTCCAGATTCATGCTTTTTATCTCCTCTTTTCTGGTCTCTACATGAAGCGCCCCCCCCTGACAAGTCACTGAGCTAATAAAGTTGTACTGGACCGCTCCAAAAATGAGGTCAAACAGATGAAGACTGCCGGAGCCTCACATCCTTCATAACATGGGGTTATCTTAAAGAAATGCAGTTCAAATGCTGTGACAAGGCTAATAGTTTTTAAAAGCTTTTATGTTTAAATGCCTCGCCTGTGCATTGTGGCTGTGTAGTGGATACTCTAAGTTACTGTCATCAACTTTTGGAAACCTGTGCAAGATTTATTATTATTATTATTATGTGAATAATTATTTGGTAACACTTTATTTTAAGGTCCACCTATTAACAATTACCTAAGTGCTAATTAGCATGCTAGTTGGTGGTTAAATAGCCCATAATTGGTTATTATAAAGCATTTATTACCGTATTTTCCGCACTATAAGGCACTTTGGATTATAAGGCGCACCTTCAATGAATGGCCTATTTTAAAATTGTTTTCATATATAGGGCGCACCGCATTATAAGGCGCATCCACTAGATGGCGCTCCACTAAAGGGAATGTCAATAAAACAGTCAGATAAGTCAGTCAGTCAAACTTTATTAATAGAATACAAACCGTTCTTACAACTCCCTCGTTGAAAACAATGTATTTCCAACTCCATTTGTCACAGTTCAAAGCTACATGAACAGCGATCGAGCGCTCAGTTTTCTGTCCCCTCAATGTCGCAACTCTTCTACATGAACAGCTGGGACTGGAATTCCCCTTTATCGTTTTTACCGCTGTCATATCAGCGACGCCAACCAACACTGATCCATATATAAGGCGCATCGGATTATAAGGCGCACTGTCGGTTTTTGAGAAAATTAAAGGCTTTTAGGTGCGCCTTATAGTGCGGAAAATACGGTAATGCCTTATTCTGTGTCAAGAAATTCTACAACTAATTAGCAACTAACTAACATTTTTCCATTCATAAACTCATAATTACTGCTCATTAGTAGGATGTAAGGA
The DNA here is from genome assembly GCA_020698575.1 of Bostrychus sinensis. Classification (NCBI taxonomy): domain Eukaryota; kingdom Metazoa; phylum Chordata; class Actinopteri; order Gobiiformes; family Eleotridae; genus Bostrychus; species Bostrychus sinensis. The sequence goes on from CM036256.1 coordinate 7,382,624, forward strand.
AGTTGGACATAAATTATGATCTTAATGAGATTTTTGAGGTACTATTCCTTAATAATGCTCCAATACGCTAAAAAGCTTAATAAGATCATAATTTATGTCCTAACAGCTTCCTTACTTCTTACTAATGAGCAGTAATTAATGAGTTTATGAATGGAAAAATGTTAGTTAGTTGCTAATTAGCTGTAGAGTATGGTTACACAAAATAAGGGACTAATAGGTGCTTTATAATTACCAATTAACAGCTAATTAACCACTAATTAATGGTTAATAGTGGACCTTAAAATAAAGTGTTACCAACTATTTTTATTCAGCAATTACAATGTGCACTTTTCACTTCTGCTATTTATGAAAAGTGTTTGCTGCAGAAACGAGACGCTTTATTATGCATAAAGCTGAATTTAGAGACACACAAATTAATTTTTTGTGAAGTCAGGCTTGTTGAAACTTAAAGACATAATAGAACTGCAAACCTTATTAGTTATGTTTGAAGTAAAAAACAGAGCACTGACAGAGATCGTGCAAAAGTTGTTTGTGTTTACTTCTAAAGATGAAAATCATAGGAGATTTCATTTTAAGAATCAAGTTGCTCGGTTTACTTTAAAACAAATTTGTTTTTCAGTTGTTGGTGTAAAACTTTGGAGTTCTTAGAATGATTGAAAGGGTTGTACAAATATGTTTCAGTAAAAAAACTGAGTGAAACAATTTAAACAACATGCGCTTGGAACTGATTTGGATGTTTAGGAGCAGTAGTTTGTGTAGATTTGTGTGTGTTATGTGGTATGACTGATTACTAATGATGTAAGCAGCAAAAAGGCAATGGGTAAGGCCATCTAAGATTTTTTTTTCTTCTTTTGAGATTAAGGAAAGGGGAAAAGGGGCTCCTCTCCAATCCTGAAAATGTACTGCCTATGAAATTGTGTCAAATATGCATTGTATCATTGTGCATTTTCAAGAAAGGAACTAAATAAAAAATATAAAATATACTGTACACGCTCACTCTGTCAGACCATTAACTGTACATAATTACTGTGTATTTAATTTGCTCAGAGTCTATTTTAGTTTATTTAGCTTAACTTGTTGTAGTTTAGTTTAGTTCTTATTTAACTCTCTTTGGCCAGACTGCTCTCTGATCATCCTTTGTGCTTTTGTTTGAATACCATTTGTGTACCAATGCTTATTGTACTTAGTGTAGTTTCCCCACTGAGGGACTAATAAAGGATTTATTATTACTATTATAAGCTGAAGATAGTGTTCCTTCCTATATTTTGTAGATTATGTGCTATTATATGACATTTAAGCATCCTTATCTTTAACAGGGTTGGAGCCTAATCCATCTGTTTAGAACATAAGGTTCAAATATTAAATAAACAAATGAAAAAAGTAGTTTATTCAAATGAAAATCACAAAATGCAGAACTATAAAGGTGCTAATTAAATTGTTATCAATGGCATTTACTTCTGTTATTTAAAATCCATGCAGTAACAGTGAGGCCTGTTGACAGAGTTGCTGAGGCCCGGGGCAAGAAAGCTTCACGTGGGTCCATTATAATAGAAAATACATCAGACCATTTCTGGGCCCCTCTGACCCAGAGACCTAGGACATCAGGCCCCTTTCATTGACGCACCGGCTAACAAAACATAGCCCTCACTCCTAAATGTTAAGCCACAAACTTAACTCCTCACTGTCAGCCACCTTTGCCTCTCATATTCACGCCGTCTCCCCTCAGTTTAGTTTAGTTTATAAGAGTTTATTTTGGTCACATAAAAATATAATAATCTGTACTAATGCACTTTGTAATACATATACAAACACAGCACATATATACAAAGAGAAAAACAATGACATTACAACCAAAAAGGTGTAGGCTGAAGCCACAGCTTACTACGCCTCCCCTATTTACTTTACTACATCTACCATGTGATATCTAGACAATTTTTAAAGATAAATAAAAATAAATAAATAATAATAAATAAATAAATAAATAATAAAAATAAATAATAAAAATAAATAAATATAAAACAAAACAAACAACAACAAAAAACAAACAAATAATAAAACTCATATTTGTTTATAATAAATTTTTTGAATAGTTTTTAAAGTAAATTTGTCAATTACTGCTTTTAAGTTTATCTGTAATCCCAGAATTCCACAAGTTTACCCCTTTAACAGAAATCAGCCGTCCTGTGGTTCAGCTACGCGCCGCAATCCTCCTCCTGCCCCCAACTCCACCGCAGCAGCAGAACCATCAGCCTCCTCAGCCTCTCTATATCCTGTATCTAGAAAATGTACCCCAACTAATCTCCCAAACTGTCCCTTCATCTCATTGCTAACGTCTCTACCTGCGCCAAAGTTTTTTTCTTCTATAAATCATCCGTTACACTTCACTCATTCATCTATTCTGTTTGTTTTAAGTCTCTCCTGGTTGAAATATCATTATTGCTACATTATGTTCTGGGGATGTAGAAATACTGTGTTGATAAGAGGCAGGTTGAGGGAGATTGCTAACGTTTTTTTTTTTAGAAAAGCTTACCCTGCCCTAAATGCTTCAGCCCTTGCAGAATATATGATTTGTGCACAATAGACACAATAATGTAGAACCTATAGGCGTCATAAGTTACTTTTGCAGCCATCCTACTATTTTTAGTTGCAGGAGTTATAAATTTGTTTTTTAATCCAAGAGTTTAGAGGAAAACAAAAAACTGGCGAGCTAACAAGGAGCACATTGTTGTCATCTAACTCTTCTACTGCTGTGTATACAAAATGGTTTGGAATATAAACATTATGTATGTGCACAATTTCCTGTCTAATCCAACAATTACAGCCAGAGTGAAGTCCACACGAATCAGAAATGGCAATAAGACTTCAATACATGCTTTATACTTTGCTGAAGTTGTTTTTTTCTGCGATCTAGAGAATCAATCAGTAAAGGAGCGTGTATTGTAGCAGAGCAGAGCCAGACGTACTTGAACCAATAAATTGATTCCCTGTAGTGCTTGGACAAGGACAGTAGCCCAATTAGTTGTGCAATAACTATGCCTCGATAGACTTGAGAAAAAACTAGGATCAGCTTTAGAGTACAAATAACTTTTTCCAAAACATGAACCTGCTTTGACCGAGGCATGTGGCTATTTTAATAAATGTTCACCATGTTGTACTAATATTTATAGATTAATAGAACTGTGGTAATATGGATAGCATTGTCTCCTTTGTCGGGAGTTGCCAACATTTACCAAGTTCGCCCACTGCCTGGAGAGTCGGAGAATGGTTCGAATCTCTCCCATAGCATGTAATGTCATTGTGTCTCTGGGCAAGACGCTTCACCCACATTACTCCAGTCACAGCAGTTGTGACAAGAAGGGCGTAAAAACCTGCCAAATCACAGAGCGACTGGTTTGCTGCAAATAAGAAAGAGAGCAGCCGAAATATTAAAGGCTGAGGTTTCTTTCAGCAATGGCCTTGTTGTCTCTCTATCCAAAGATATAATGGATAGGATTGAAAGTGAGTGGTCAGTGTACTGTATGTCTGTGTTAGCCCAGCAATTAACTTCCTCTACTCTAACTTAAGCTCAAAGCACTTGGCATAAGGCACAGAAAAAATAATTGGGAAATAATTATTAATGAAATGAAATGATTTTCTTGATTGCTTTTACAACATACTTCTCCTTTCCCCACTTCAGGGGTCGCTACAGCAAATCATCGGCCTCCACCCAGTATGGAGGTCACACTGATGAGTCGGATATTTAATTGTTGCTATTTATTTTCCTAAGAGCTGAAAACGCTCGGTCTCACAGCCCCACATAGATACGTGAAACCAGGAAGTGCTCCTGCGCATTTCTAAAGCCCATACACCGTCACCGAAGCTTCAGAGTTTAAATTGCCGTCACTACAAAGCAGTCAGCTCATTTATCTGTTAGTGTCATGTTGCTAAACTAATTTAGCCATTTTATGCTCTGTTCATTCCCCACCAATGCCAGCAGGGGGCGACAGACACCTAATCCAAGCGTTCTCTGCAAAGTCAAAGCAACAGCTCAGACGTTTTCCATATAAATACATTATTTTAAATTATAAAACATGAAATATTATTGCAAAAGTGTTTAAAACTATTTTAAAAAGCCTGAAAAAAGTACAGTATAGGCCCTTTTAATGAGGCAACCCACGTTTATATGGGTTTGGGACTGGTACAAAAGTCCACTGGCTTGTTGTGACCCCTTTAAGGCTTACAACCTCTGTTTGAGGAATACAATATTTCTCCTTTGCCCATTCTAAAAGCTGTAGCCTCACTAACCAAGCACAGAACAATTGTAAAGTTGCACAAGTCACATAAAAGGCAGCACTTCCCTGAAACCAACATGATTACACCACTTCAAAAAACTAGGTCTATTTTACTATTTTTTTTCCCCGGAAATCTCCCCCCTACCTCCCCCTCTTCTCCTCCTCCACCTCCTCTGGATGTGCCTGGCCCTGCAGCGCTCCCTAATTGACTTCTGCTTTCTTACATTTCATTTCATCTCTGATTTCAGTTTTATTTTATTTCCCGTCGGGTTTTTTTCACGATCCTCTTTGTCTTCAATTATTCATCCTTCGCCCCATGTCTTTGCCTCTCTGATTTCTCTCCATCTGGCTGCGGTGATGTTTAATTCACCTCTGCATTTGGAGAAAAAAAGGAGAGGGGAGGAGGACAGAGGATCGGGGGAAGGTAGGGGTGGCTTGGTGTGCGGCGTTAATTGGTTTTTAAGAGCGGTAAGTATACACACACGGCGGTTTCCTCACCGTGTTGTTGGAGCACACTGTACACGTCTGCTGGCATTAACGTCACCAAATGAGCACAGAGTGTGAAGCAGGAGAGCGGCCATGTTGTGTACAGAGGAAGGGGTAGTGTGTGTGTTTTTGGGGCGTGTTAAAGTCGGTGCATATGAAAGAGCAGGTGAATACAAATAATCTTACATTTAAAGGGGAACTATGCAACTTTTTTTTTTTTTTTTTTACCTTAAAACAGCTTTGGAGTCAGTTTGATAAATAAAGAAGTTTTTGCAGGGTGAATAAAGTTCCCTGCACCAGCCTTGCAAGAATGGGAGCACCAGCCTTGTGTCCCTGAAGTAGGGCTGCAACTAATGATTGTTTTGATCATCAATTAATCTGTCCATTACTTTTTCGATTAGTTGATTAATAATCGGAAAGAGAAGAGTGAGTAAAATGGTTAAAAACGTGAGGTGTTTTATAGTTTTTGTTAAAAATTGGTGATAATGCTACCAAAAATCACTTAAATTTTACAAAATTAAATCAGACAAAGCTACAAGCATGCTTCTTGAAGATGTTTATAATAATAATGGATTGGATTTATATTGTGCTTTACAAGCTTGTCAAGGTTCTCAAAGCGCCTTACAATTTGGTCCATTATTCATTCATAGTGGCGAGCTACTTCTGAAGCCACAGTTGCCCTGGGGCAGACTGATGGAAGCGTGGCTGCCATATTGCACCAATGACCACCTCCAAACACAGTCACACTGACACATTCATACATACAGGCAAGGTGGGTGAAGTATGGACAGTATGCCAGTAGCGAGGCTTTGAGTTAGTAAGCAAGCATCTCTACCAACTGAGCTACTGCCGCTAGAGCATAAAATATCATCTGTAATACATATATGATATTTTTAATCAAAAACACAAAATCTACATTGTTTTTAACTCTTTACTGCTCTATCTACGTAATAAAACCTTCTCTCACAGCACATGGCATGTGTCAGAGTCTATTAAATATTCCAGTTATATCCCAGGTGATTATTCGCTTACTAAATTAGTTGATGATTATTTCAATAATTGATTATAATCGATTAATCTAATTAGTTGTTGCAGACCTACCCTGAAGTCTTGTGTTTTGCACAAGAGCGACATGTAACAGTTCAAAACAGCAAATCAGGGATGGCTTCATTGCTTGGATGTTGGTCACAGGAGAGCAGTCAGAGGCAGAGCAGCTCCAGGGGCGGATCTCAGGGGTGGCCAGTGCCCTTTAACTGTGAGCCTGTGCCCCCTGGTGGCCACCCCTCTGAAGCGTCCTAAATGCCTTATGAAACTCACACATTATATTGTAAATTAGTTTCAAAGGTTGTTCTAGAGTTATAAAGGGGGAAGATATGTTTATCATGTTTACAAAGATGATATCAGAGTTATTTTTAAAAATGAGTCTCAGTCAGTTTACATCAAAATGTCTCACCCCCGGCAAAAGGCTGGCCCCAGTGTGGCCCCCAGGTAAAAGTGGTCTAGAACCACCCCTGAGCAGCTCCAGGTTTTGGACCCTTTTCAGATTTTTTTTTGCCATTTAGAATGAAATTCAAAGCCAACATTGTCAACAACCAAACAATAATTCAATGCAAAATATAGAGATGAAATAACTACAGCGCTGCATAAAAAAAAATATAATAATAATACAGAATCATAAAATTGAATGATAACATTTTTCAAAAAGTATATTGTAGATATATATTGTATTTATATTGTCAATTATTTGACAAATTTAATACCTGGATGAACAAACTTTAATACCTACTGATTAGATTTAATACTTTGAAGGTCCTACTATTGACACCATGAAATTTGAATACTTTTTAATACTTTTAGGATCTTGGGGCTGCCCTGAAGGAGGAGAGTGAAGCGGAGCGAGGGGTCACACAGGGGTCAACCAGACTCATGAGTATTTACTTTAGCGCTTTACTCCGAAATGTAGGGGGGCGCTGTAGAGAAAAACGTAACCAAAACAGCAAAGAAACAAGGCAAAGTTGCATAGTTCTGCTTTAAACCTTGAACAAGTGCCTGGCTCTGTAAACTGTGGGTGTTCTTGTAATTCTATCACTGTAAGGTTATTTATATTTTGTGTAAAGGACAGACTGTAGAAATAAGAGCTCACTTGCTGACATAAGGCTTGTGCAGAAAGAGGTATGGCTCCAAAAACACTGACACTAATACATATTTTTTCGGTGCTGTGAAAACGGTTTCCCATAAAAATGGCTGGGAAAAAAAGGTGCCTTTCACATGTATGAGCTTTAGGATCTAACCTGAACCAAATTTGATCTTCCAAAACGGAAATTAAAGCCAAAACTATTACTTCACATAGTTATTTTTTTATATTTTTCTAAGTCACAATCCAGTTTAGTTTAGTTTTTAAGCTCCCCATTAGCCGCTGAAACAATAAGTAGCTATTCTTCCTGCGGTCTTTTTTATATTTATTACATGTTTTACTTATAATTTGACAGCATTGCACACACAATAACATATACAAAACACAAAGGAAAGCTCAAAGAACAGCTCTTATGAATTATACACATGCATATTCTATAATTACAACAAAACTAAATCATTATTCAGCATCAATCTTCTTAATAATCACAATTTTTCACAAGTTTTAACTTCTTTTGAAAACATTTCCTATTATTTTCCAGCAACAAAAATCCTGGTAATGACTTCCAGTGTAGTCTTTGTGCCTGGAGAATCAGGTTAACCACAAATCTATCTCAAAAAATGCTACTGAACCTCATTTTAAAAACTTATTGTGAGGAAAACTTGGACTCATGACTTCCAATTCTGAAAGTAGCAAAGAAAATAAACCTAAAATAGCCACGCAGTCAACAATGCAGTTTAATTTCTCATTAGCTGCTGCGTTTACCATACACAAGACCTACAGTATGCACACAGTTAATAGAAGTTAATTTGCCACAGTAATAAGCGGTGCACTTGATAAGCTCAGCGCAGCTTGCATTGATTTAAGTGGCAGACTAAAGGCAGCAGGGAAATGAAAGAGGCCACTTCAGAAACAAAGAACACTGATGCCGTCAAATTCACCTCAGACGTTTTATTGTGGCACTTACTGTACAACTTTGCATCCTATATTTCTTCATGTACAGATGTTTAAGTGACATTTCCATCAAAACTATTTCCACTGGGTTATTTTATTCAGATGTTGGACAAAGGTTGTTAAAAAGTGTCATAGTCTTGTCTCGTCATAGATACAAAAAGGGTTTTTCCAGGGTGTTTCCTGTGAAATTTAAGACCTTTTTTAAGACTTTTCAATGCCACTTAAAATTGAATTTAATGCCAAGATTGCCAGCAAAAGAACAGTAATGTTACACTAACAAAATATCAGTATTAGTCTCTGAAAATCATTGCTTTTAAACGTCTAATCCAGTTCTACATTAAAAATCTCAACACATAATGATAAATTTCAGTGGTAACATCATTTACTGTGTTGTGTAGGGATGTAACAATGCACTGAAGTCACGATTCGATTCACGATTTTATGTTCACAATTACAATTTTTTATGATTTTTTTTTGCAGATTTAGTTACAGTATAATTATAACCAAAAGGATTTTAGTCTATTTGTGTCTCCTTATCAAACTTAAATTGCTGATCATTTCTTATTAACTGAAATTAAATTAAAAAGTAGATACTTAAACAGTGACATATAAAAATAACAAAAATATATAAAATAATTTGTTAGTGACTTTTATTATGAAACACTGCAGTAGCAAGGAATGCATAGAGAAGCAGCTTATTATAAATCAACACCTTAGTAAGATATAATGGGCCTAATATAAGTCAAGTCTTATAAAAATATCAGCGAGGAAAGACACATCTTCAGTTAAGACTCTGATCTCCATGGAAACGCTCCGGGGGAGGGGCCACTGAAACTTCAGATAAACTTTAGCTGTTGTTAGCCACTTAGCTTTCCTTTAGCTCACTACTAACAACAAACTACTTTCAGAATGATGGTAAACGGAGCAAACAGGTGCAGCCTAAATAAAACCTTCAGATGTGTCTTTCTTGCTGTTCGCCCTGGGCTTGTTTGTTGTTTTTTCCTAGTGCGCTGTGTGCGCGCTCCTCCGTCTGTGCGAGAGGTGAGGGAGCGCTGTTCCTATCTGCTTTGAGTAATGAAGCTCTTGTGCAGTCTTTTCACATTTCCAGAATGTCGGGCTAATGATTTTATGAGTCCTGTAAACTAAACCTTATATAAATTCATATTTGTCTTCTGTAAATTGGTCAGGTAATGATGTCTAGCATAAAATATGTGAGCCAGACTACGCACCATTAGAGTTTGGAGGCATGCACGCTGTTTAAAATTACATCGCGATTAATTTTTATCTGCACCAATTCAAAATTTCTCTCTTATGCATTGATTTTTAGCCGATTTACGAAGAATTGTTACATCCCTAATACTGTGGGGATGTTTTTTGCAACAAATGTACCTATGCCTGCAACATTACACAGCCCATAAACAACAGCCTTAGCTCTCAAAAACTTACTGAATAAAGACACATTCAAGTGGGTGAAGATATTTGTAAAATCACTGGTGATAGAAGTTGTTGCCAAATTCACATCCAACTCACAAAAAAGGTCGACTTCTCTGTTATTTGCAAAGTATTGGGCAAGACACTTCCCCCACCTTGCCTCTGATGTATGTGGCACTAGTGTAAGAATTATTATTACATTTTTATCGAAGCTTCTTAGTTCCTGGTGGTAGCTATTTGTTAGCAATGAGTTTTAGTTTTCAAGGTTTGCAGACCTGATTAAAACGGCTCTAAGCTTTGTAACGCATTGAAATGAAATGTGATGATTCATTTTTAATATAATTTATGAGCTTTGCTTTTAATGGCGATGTATGGTTTGAAAGACTGAGGTGAGCATTTGAAGATTAAATTGCACTATGGAGGAATGAGGAATGAGAATTTGGTTGGAATGGAAAACCACTGAGACCATTACTGTGTAGAAAACTGTAAAAGGTGTCATCACAGACCTCCACCAAGGCATTATCCTTGTTATCTCGCAATAGGAAAGATATAGTGCCCAGAACAGGCTTAGTTCAGGAGTAAATGCATTAGATCCATTGAGCCACAAAGCCCTATGGTAAAGAAACTAAAACTTTCCATTCATTTTTTTTTTTTTTTTTTTTTTTTTTTTGTGGCTAGAGTTAGTATATTTGGCTCTATCTTGCAATTCTTTAAACCAGGGGTGTCCAAACTTTTTTCAGCAAGGGCCACCTTCTGAAAAATATACACCATGCATTAAAGGGGACTGCATATTTTGTCCCCAAACTAAACAAACGTCTCATTCTGCTGCTCTTTTAGCTTCAGGAATCTAGCCACATTTATCACATTTTTTCTCTTGGGACCTTTTTTTTTTTTTATCCCAGTCTATGTCACACAAATATGAAGCTTTTTTTTTTTTTTTACCTGATCTTTAAAAAAACACGTTAAAAGCTCTAGCTGTGGCAATTTGAGCCCAATAAAAATGATAATTTGGACACCGCTGCTTTAAACTTTCCAGGATTACCAGAATTTCTTCCTGGGCCCATTTCTGTCCTTCCTTTTTTCATCAAAGTCTGCCCATAATTTCTGAGTTATTATGCAGACAGGCAAAACAAACAATAGGTTGGCGGGATCAGAACTGAAAAAAATGATGACCTGCGTGGTTTAAAAAAAAAAAATCTTACTGTGACTATAGCCTTATCTGTGTATGAAGTGGAATTGTGCATGCTCCAGACGACAGCGCTGTGTCCTGATCATTAGCCGTTTCCTCTGACTCGGACCTGGACGACACATCAGAGGAACGGTGGAATTAAAGCGGGCAGCAGATTAGTCATTAGCCAAATAACAGGCGCGCTCTCAAACGCTTCAGTGAGAATGGCTGATGTGCGGCTCTACAGCGAGGCAGAGGAGACGAGCTTCAAACAGCTCACGGTTAACAAAGGGGATGCCAATGCTCTTCATTTAAAGCAACACTAACCGAGGAATTCTCATAGCAGACATTTCCCAGCAACAGCGCAGGGATCTTTCTGGCTTACATAAACTGAATCAATACAACAACAATACAAAACATCAGCGCATTAACTCTCGAGTGTTAACTTTTTTTAGGAGTTTTTCCTTACCGATATTCAGGGTCTAAAGACAGCGGATGTCCTGGGTTTTTCACGAATGATACAAATCGTTTGAACGGCTTTTCACCGCGAACGATGAGAAACGAGCCAGAGTGGTGCGCAAGTCGTTCTTTACTTATTTTTTTACTCTCATGTTGAACTCAACGTGAAAAAAACTCAAAAGAAAAAAGTAGAAGAAGAGTACAAGTGCACATGTTCAGACGGACAACGGCCATGCGAATTTTATTATCATCAGTGAATAAGACAATAATAATGTCCCAACAATATAATACGTTTTATTCTGATTAAAATTATAATGTATCACTTCCCCAGTGTTTATTTTCTGAATGAACCTATTGACTCTTAAAATTACGTAAAAACAAAAATGATCCAGTCTTATCCAGCTCTTTGAGACGAACGGATCCCAAAAGATCCATCTCCCGTTAAAAAGCCATAAATCCCATCTCTGGCCCTGTCCTAATACCCGCACTACACACTTTGTTGAACTGTGCATTTTCTGAAAGTCACAAGGTAAAAACAATTAATAGAATAAACAGCTCTGTCGTTTAGCGGTGTGTTTGCTAAACTGCTGCTGGATTTATCTGAAAGTTAATAAGTTAATAAGTTAATAGTTGATAAGAGGATCATTTTGTCACAGAAACATCAGATGTGTCTAACAGTTTAACAGAGTTGTTACCTGGACATGAGGCACTTTCATTTAAAATTTCCATCAGTGGAGGTGTTTTTGCATTGCTTTTCATTTTTGCCAGTTAGCGCTCACTGCTAAGTTGCTAAGAAACAAACGCAGCATCGTCCAAAAACGTCACAATGAAAGGCATTATGGGTAATATACTTAGCGAAGTTCGCACTGATCCACACTGACAGGAAGTGCACAGTGATGAAGTCCAAACGTTGAAGAGAATTGGGACACACTACGCACTTGCGCCCCTCAGCAGCCCTCGGGGTTGGGGGGGTTAGGATGATTCCAAGGGCCCGTGGCTGGCAGGGGGGGCCCAGGAAACTTCTTGCATATAGGCCTGTTCTGTTGTCATGGGTGTAGGTTTGCGTATGGACCATAGGGGCATGTCCCTACCAAAATTGCAGACCGACCAAATTGTCCCTACCAATCACAAGTTGAAAAAGCTAAATATTACCACATTTTGTTTTTGAACAGGCGCGAGGGGCCCTTGTGGGTTATTACAGTTACAGAGCACACTGATCCGACTGAGACAGCGGCAGATTTAAATGAGCTAGAAAGAGCTGAAAACTGCTAAAAAAAAAAAAGCGAACTCCAGAGCAGATTTACACTGCGAGAGCACAGAGAGACAGCTGCTTTTATCTGAACAGCTCTGTCAATGTCCAGACTTTAGAGCCTCTTTAAACTGGGCTGAAGTTATCACCAAACCAGGACTATGGACTATAACTGTTATCAAATATGGACTGTTCCTTTTATGTCAAGATGAAAAGAACCTGCATGAAGACATCTGTGGTGAGTTTTGGAAAGGTTTATCTGTCCTGGCGCTACTTCTTTTAGCATCTGTCAGCTTCATCAGGCTACAGCCCACAAACACTGTTCTCTGAATTAATCTGGACTTTACACAGCAGAAGTCTGTAATGTCACGATTTCTGGCCTCACTTTACTCAGATGAACAAAGCGTGAACAAGGCATGAATGGATCGAGTTTTCTTGCATGTTAATTAGCCGCTAATATGCGCATTTATCCAGTATTATTGCTGCACTCCCCTGCATTGTTTGCATTCATAATTAATATATTTAAAACTGTGTTATTCAAATACTGCAGCCTGGAGGACAGTGTCAGTCTTTATAAATCTGTCTCCAGTATGATCTGAGTCTGAGTTCAAACATCAGCTTCTGTTAAAGTGGAAATAATAAATGTTTCTCTGACAGAAATAAGCATTGTACATGTTTTAGTAGCCCAGATTAAATACATAAATAACACTGTAATATGTGGTTGATATCTATTGTTTGATCCAGTAGTTTAGACTGCTGCTTAAGTCCTGTTATAGACCTGGGTTATTCCTGTTTTAGTCCTGGTTATAGATCAGATTTATTCCTGGTTTAGTCCTAGTTTGGGCTTGTTTTAGTCCTGGTTTTAGACCTTGCTTAGAGCTGGTTTAGTCCTAGTTTTGTCCTTGTTTACACTCAGTTTAGCCCATTTTTTAGTAATGCTCATTTAAAGTGGTACTATTTGGTACTTCTATTGTCTGAGGTGGTACTTAGTGTGACCAGTTTAGAATAATATTTTTTAATACAAATATAATTCTGTTATAGTGTGTCTAGTTTTGCTTTTATGATTAAAGTCAATTACAACCACTTTAAATATTTTCCCTTTTCTTAGAGGAAGCTATTTAATTGGTCTTATATCAAAGTTATTTAATGTTGCCCTGCTGTAAAACGTCCATCTAAGACGTTTTTAAAGGTAAATGAGTGTTTTAATAGGATATGTTAAACCTGGTCTAGAAAAAATGTTGGTGGGGGGCCCAGTGTAAAATCTTTTCAGGGGGCCCAGAATACCTAGCGCCACCCCTGAGTGCCAGTACTGGGACATGGCCTCTAATATAGTTATTGTTTATGTCTGATTGTGTGTTTATGTTTTATTAACTGTTGTGATACTGTGCTGTATAAATAAAACTGAATTGAACTTTTACAGTCAATGGGAGTGCCCCTTATTACAGTAAACAAGCATCAACTTTCCTTTCTTCCTGCCTCTTTGCATGCAGTGACTCTCATATTAATTCACCAGATGTCCTTCCTGATGCAACCCTCTTCATTTATCCAGGTTTGGGACTGACACAAAGAGCACACTGGCTCATGACCCTCACAGCAATTCATCTGCCTCCTAAAGCGTGCAGTGATTTGCATTTTAATGATTTGGAATAGGTTTTATGCTTGATGCCCTTTCCATTTGGGGCTTGGGACTGACACAAAGAGTTCAGTGGACTGTGACCCCCCCTGTGGTTAGATTCCTGGATTAAAATACTTGGGGAAAACCTGACTGACTGCTGATAATAGACATCACATTTGTTTTCACAGACGATTCCTGAAACATTATGCTAACACGCTCTTTCCTTAAATTTGAGCAAAAACGCACGCAACCATGATAAAAACAATAGTAGCAGGGGGGAAAAAAAGCCTCTGCTGTTTCTTCCTCCATTTTAAAACACTGACGCAGTTCAATCTAATTGGTATTAAGTCAGTAATGAGTGGATTCAGAGACCCGCTGCAGCAGTGTGGTGCAGCAGGGAGCAGAGCCGGGCACATTTCCAACAACCAGAAAAACTCAATGAGAATGTCACTTTTACTCTTGAAGTGAAAAAGAAGAGAGCGTGCAGCCTCAACTATTCTGTCTGTGATGCTCTCTGTGAAAACACCGCACTGCCAGTGTCGAGGAGACTGTCACAACACTGGAGTCTGGGAAGTCTGGAGTCAATTTTGGACTATTTTTCTGTTCAAAACCTGGCAATAAAACAGACTGATTAGATCAAATGAGTGAGCAGAGTTATATCCAGGTGCGCTGCCATTGTGTGATACTTCGGCAGACTCAGAGGAGCTCGTTGTATCTAGGGAACACATTTTTTTGCCCGATGCCTTGTCTGCTGAACATAAGACAGGAGGCAGAGCTGGAGAGAGTGAATATATGAGCAGAAGGATGCTGAGGTTAGAGCTGGAAGCCTAGCGGAAGACCAGAGAGGAGATTTATGGATGTAGAGAAAGACGACATCACTGTTACAAGTAATTTGCTAGTTTAACTTAAAAATATAAGTACAATTTCTGTCTTAAAAATGTAATTTATTTAGAGACCATGAGCGAAATTGACCTGACAAAAATAGGTGATGCAGTATTTTTATGTATCGTATTTTCTGGACTATAAGTCGCACTTTTTTTCCTAGTCTGTCTAGGGGTGTGACGTATACTCAGGTGTGACTTATATATTAAAATATTTCAGGTGTTGGTTAGAGGGCGCTCTAGGCTTGTGTACCAGCATCTGCTGCACCTGTACCACTGACAATTTAAAATGTAAACATTACCACTAACAACTTAGGCTATAAAGACAACTGAGAAAGAGCGGAATAATTGGAAATGGAACTGATGCTGAGTCTGACGACAGCCACGCAGAGGAGGAAGCGGCGCTTCGTCTACCTCCGGAGTTGGCGGAGTTGTTCAGAAGCGACACCGAGGATGAAGAATTTAAAGGATTTAGTGATTAGGAGTGAGATGGTGAGTTTGGTGAACTTGTTATATTATGTTCTTTATGCTATAGTTATGTGAATAACTGTTAATATATTACGTTAACATACGAGACACCTATTCAGTTCGTTGTTTATGCTTCATGTAGCTGAATAACCATCAATGTGTTACGTTAGCAAACCGCACATCTATTCAGCCTGTTGTTCTCTATTCTATTATTACTATAACTTGCCTTTCAAGTTGAAATGTCTGTTCTTGGTGTCGGATTTTGTAAAATAAATTTCTCCTTAAAAAATGCGACTTATAGTCTGGAAAATATGGTAACCCTCTGAGTCATGGTTGGACCATGACCAATGTGGACTGGGTTACATTATATATAGAGAGTTTTTAGTACAGCTGAACATTTTTCTAAATTTATATTTTGGGACACCGTTTTTGTTATCTTTAAGTTTATAACTGTAATTTATAACTAAATAACACATTTTACCTAGAGAAGCATATTACAGTATTACAGTTCAACTTCAATGTTCACTAAAGTGACTCAGAAGTTTTCAACCACTGCCCAGTGCAGTTTGGGAATAAGCAGTTTTTCTTATTAGTGTTTTTCCTTTAATACATCAGGTCATGTGTGGCACTGTTCACCTGTGTCATGGGGCTGTGTTTATTTTTATCTAAAACTTTAACACTAAAGAGAGTACATTTTTTTACTAAATGTATAAGAACAATATTTTTGTCAGGTTGATTTCACTCATTGTCTCATCCACAACCTAACTTTATTATTTGAATGAACACTTTTCACTAAGTTTAAATAAATTACATTGTTAAGGCAGAAATAGTACTTACATGTTTAAATTAAACTACCAGATTACTTGTAACAGTGAGTTTAAACACAATTTAAGATTCAAAAACTCATAATTGTAAGTGGAAGTAAATTACAGAATGGAGTTACAACAACTTATTGACTTCTTACAGTGCAGAGCTGGTGTCAGAGAAGAGGAGGCAGAGGATAGCACTAAATGGATGCAGATGATTCGCTGTGGACCCATGGAAAGAGATTTTTTTAAACTAATCTTTCAGCTGCTCCTATTTCTTTATTTGGGCTTGCCACAGAGAACCAGTCACACTGTTTTTTGGCAGGTTTTTACGCTTTCTTGTCTTGTGTTGACTGAAGTGACCGAGCAACGTGGGTAAAGTCTTGCCCCAGGACACAACAACAGTGTGCGCTCGGAGCAAGGTGGGCCAACACTTAACCCAGTGGTTCCCAGCCTTTTTGTTGTTGTGTACCCCCTGGCCTTTTTGTCAGAGTGGCCATCTGTGTTTATTAGTGCAAAGATATTTTATACTAACTTTACTGTAAAAACTAATTCTCCTGCATTTTTTGGAAACAAAATTCAAGATACTGTACATTAAATTTATTTTAAAATAACAATACATATAAAAAATAATAAAAATACAACAAAATAAAGAAATAATTATTACAAATATAACAATATAAACTTCTATTTATTTTTCTTATTTTACTATATTTATAAAAAAAAAAAAAAAAGTATAAATTGACAGGAAAAATTATTGAAACAAGCTTTATAATAGGCCTTTTCAAATAATATTTCTAGTGCTTTCACCTAATTTTTAATCAATCAGTGAGACAATGACACACTTGAGCTTGTCTTAAACAAATTTCAATATTTTAATATAGAAAGATCACCATTTTCTTTTTTTTTTAAATCAAATGATTAAATAATTCCCCCTGTAAAGTTCCCATGTACCCCTAGGGGTCCCTGTACCCCTGGTTGGGAAACACTGGCTTAACCCCCTGTGCCACTGTTGCCTCTGTTTCTCATCATTGTAGCACTTGTTTATTTAGAAAGTGAACAGCTATTTATTTCAAGTGTGTGCTTCCTGTTTGTGTCGTCTGCTCTGTGCCACTTGACACCAAGTCTGTGGAAAAATAGGCCACAGTCTTTAGAGCCACGCTGCTTCTGGGACAGGGACTGGCTGTGTTTAATAAGTTTACAGTTACAAAAGAACAATGTCTACCGTATTTTCCGGACTATAAGTCGCTCCGGAGTATAAGTGGCCAAGCCTAGAGCGCCCTCTAACGAACACGTGAAATATTTTAATATATAAGTCGCACCTGAGTATACGTCGCACCCCTAGCCAGACTATGAAAAAACGTGTGACTTATAGTCCGGAAAGTACGGTATGTCTATTCATTTATCTGCTTGTTCCTGTTAAGGGTCGGGCTTTTTTTGTCTCCCCATCTCATATCAATGTTTAGTTTTGGGCGATCCGAGTCATGATACCGATCTTTTTCATTATTAATTTTTGCATTTTGTAATAACACCTAACATACTCCATAGCTATGTTTTTATGCTAAATGCCTGTACTGACTCTAGCATTATTTGTGTTTTTAGCATCTTCACAGTCAGTATTTAAGCTTCTCTGGGCACTACCAGTAGCATTAGCCACAGCACTGTGAACCGCTGCTGCTTTATTTCCACTGAAGATATGATTTTTGACATCATCCAAAATTTTTAAATTAATTAAAATACTTTTTTCACTCAGCTCTAGTGCAGAACTGTTTGTCATGTTGCTGTGGTTTGTGTTTTGGTTTGTGGCAGATATAAAACACAAGCTCAGTCCAATCACGTGACTTAATTTGATCCAATCCGATCGTTTAAAAATTCTATGATTGGCACCTGATACCGAACTCTTAATCAGGATCAGTGGCCAGTTTTTTGCAGGGTTGACATAGAGACACACGCAGACAGACAACCATTCACTCACTCACAGATTCACAAGGGGGCAGTTCAGAGTCACCAGTTCACCAAACACATGCATGTCTTTGAACGGTGGGAGGCAAGAGGCACTAAACAACTCCATTTGTTCATAATTGTAGAAAGTGATGCGTTGTGCGGTTACATTTTTGCAACTTACTTTGACATTTCGGCGATTTATTCTTGGGGCACTTACTTCTCTGTGAGAGACACTTTGTTATTGCTGACACAGTTCCACACTTGCGAAGCTAATTAACAAAACCATGGGACCAGTGATGACTTGTAATTAAAACTCCAACTGCAACAGCCAGAGATCTTTTCAACGACTGACAAAAAAAAAAAAAAAAGGAAAAAAAAAAGAATCCATTTATGTCTCTGTCTCTCTCTGCTTTTCTCTCAAAGTCCTGTACAGTCAGAGTGCTTCTTGATTTTCTTGTTGCAAACGCCAGTACTTACACTCGCCGACATGAAAGCTCGGCGAGTGCAAAATCACTTCTGGAAAAACTCTGCTCGGAATCTCAATTCTCTCCTTTCAACTCTCCTGATGGGAACACGCCACATTTGCATTTTTTTCTCCCTCCTCCTCCTCCAGAAATTCACTTCAAATTCCTTTTTTCCCCCCTCGCACTTGACGTTTGACTTGTACTTCCAACACTTCCTAATGTATATAGGGGGGCGAACACTTGCCAAAGATGTGCGTTGGAGGTTGCTTTTTTGTCAGAAACTTCAAAAACGCAGCAGCATTCAACATTCATCACTTCTCTTCAGATCTGCCAGCGCGATACCTCTGCCACTGCGCGCTTTGAAGATGAGATGTTCATATTGCAAAGAATGTAAGTTATGTAAAAACCTCTTTTAGGTCTTGCGTTTGCTAATTTAGCCCGTGTTGCCCAATGTATGTTTTAGCCGGATGTAGATAGAGATTAGGGGGTCTTTGTATTCCCAGATTTATCTATCATTTAGCAGCGATGTGGACGGATTTCAAAGAGGAGACTCCTGGAAACATCTTGGGATGAAAAATTATGTTGGAAAAACAGTTTGAATAAGTCAAGCTGAGTTACAGAGAGAAACATGAAAATATATTTTAGAAGAAAGACCTTGAGAGTGCAGTGTGTTACTTTAGTCAGAGATCATTGGTTTCCTGGAGATGGTCAGTCGGTCAAAACTGTAGCACAATAAAAACAGCACAATTATCAGTTTTGGCAAATTATGCATCCAAATGTGTTTACATGCTTCTATTTACTAATTTCTCCTTTTTGCTGTCAGAAACACTCACACAAGCCAGAAGTTTAGAGTCACACCCCCAACCTAAGCTGTAAGCACAGAAATATTTTTATGGCACATATTTAAAGGGACTATATTACTGTATTTTCCGGACTATAAGTCGCTCCAGAGTATAAGTCGCACTAGCCAAAAAATGCATAACGAAGAAGAAAAAACGTATATAAGTCACACTGGACTATAAGTCGCATTTTTTGGGGGAAATTTATTTCACAAAATCCGACACCAAGAACAGACATTTCATCTTGAAAGGCAAGTTATAGTAATAATAGAATAGAGAACAACAGGCTGAATAGGTGTGCGGTTTGCTAACGTAACACATTGATGGTTATTCAGCTACATGAAGCATAAACAACAAACTGAATAGGTGTCTCATATGTTAACGTAATATATTAACAGTTATTCACATAACTATAGCATAAAGAACATAATATAACAAGTTCACCAAACTCACCATCTCACTCCTAATTGCTAAATCCTTTAAATTCTTCATCCATTCATCAATGTTTATAATAAGTATTCTACTGGTGCCATAACAAAACAGACAAAGAGACCAGCAGAGATGGTGCAGTGGATTGTGGGATACCTTCATCACTTAATAATCAACATCCTCAGCGTCCAATGCTAAAGGATAATATATAGGAAGCAGACTGTTTTTGGCCATTTTTAGGCTTTACTGATGAGACAGAGCATAGTCAGAAATCAAGGAGAGAGCTGGGTGAGAAATTTGGCAAATTGTCAAAGTCTGGACTCAAACCCACGACGCCGAGGCAGGCTGTAGTTGCCCTGTAAATGCTCCACCACTGAGCCATACTGTGGCTCAAGGCTCCTTCTCTAACTCCTTTATTGAACAGAAGCTGAAAATAGTCCTTATCATGGCTGACGATGGCGTACTTTTGGAAGCAAATCAATTCAGATTGAGTGTATGTGTATATAAGGCCCTTCTTCTTCTTCATGTATGTAATGTAATTTGGTAACAAAGTGGACAGCGCACCCACAGGTCTGGTAAATGTACCACACTGTTTCCAGGTGAACGTGGATCGTTTTGCTCGAACCAAAGGCCGTGTCTGTATTTTGTGTTTGAGCCACTTATCGTTTTACCTCCTGATAAGTTCTTTTTCTAAAGCTTATGCAATCTATCCAATCACCATTATTTTACAAAACCAAAAGAGTGTGTCTTCAGGGCCGCGATCATCAGCTTGAATAAGGTTTGTCTTTGCACAGATACATTTGTGGCACTGATCTGAGTGCATGAGCTCCGGAGGCAGCATTAAGGTAATTTAGTTCAGTTTTTTTAAATGAGAATGGCTCTTTTAGTGTCGCTCTCTAATGGCAGCAGAGACAGAGAGTGGAGCTGTGCCTCTGACGCAGGGACCGCACTGTTTCTCTGTTTCCCGCAGATGAAAATAATGAACATGTATTTGTGTTGATGGGCCGCTGTACGTGGCACTATTTGGACTCACACTGATTTTCTGCTGTCTATCTGGGATTTAAATGTGTAGCTATTACGTCGTGTTGCAGGCAAGTCATCAGAAGAAACCCAAGGCTTTTAATGGGGGACTGTTCAACATTTTTACCTTTTTAAACTGTTTCAGGGTCAGTATGATGAATAAAGAAGTTGTTGCAGGGTGAATAAAGAACCCTGCACCTGTTCTTTGTATGTTGGAGAAAAAACAGCCTTGCAAGAATGGGAGCATGGACCCAGTGTCCCTGAAAAGCAACACGTCCTTGGCCTGTTAGCATTACAAGCTAACAATGGCTTAATTGTCATAAGGACAGCGCAGCCAAAGGTAGAAGAAACTTTTGTATGGAGCCATGAGCAAGGGCTCACACAGGAGTCAACCAGTTCCCCTTTGAGGAGTTCAAAAGCAATTTTTGGACAACGCAGAGGAATATTTATAAAATTATTAGTTAGAGAGGCCCTTGAGTGATCTTTCACAGTAACCAAGATGTTTTTTTTTTGTTGTACTTTAAGCGTATAGTCATATGTTTTAATTTTAAACACACGAGTTATATTGTAATTGTCATTATTCATGCATGTAAGTACATTGCCTGATATTATGCATCTATGCCACACATCTCTTCCAGCTCCCTAGACACTTCCTCCTTTCATTAGCAGTATTAAATAATTAATCAATAACTGTTTCTAGCGATGGCTTTATTTGTCAGATGTTTGTAATGGAAGAGACGGATACGAGGAGGAGAAAACGAGAGTCAAGATGAGCGAGGGGTCACACAGGAGTCAAAAATCTGATCTAAACACAAAAGAAATGAGAAAAGTTCCTCTTTAAGGAGTTCAAGTGTCATTTTTTGACAAAGTTTGAAGTTGCGGTGAGGTTAGCATTAAAAAATAAAACCCAGACTTGTAGGAATATTTATAAATTTATCATTTTGAGAGGCCCTTGAGTGATCTTTTAACCAAGACTATCTCAAGCATATAGTCATATATTTAGTTTTTAAATGTTTGTTACTGTCATTGTGATCGTCCTGTACAGTGATATTACACATCTTTGTCACACGACTCTTCCAGCTCTCGAGACGCTTCCTCCTTTTATTGGCAGCAATACATAATTAATCAACTGTGTTTATACTTTTTTTTGCAAATTGTATAACTTTTCTTGTTGAGTTATGAAGACCACTTCAAAGTTATTTACCAGGCGCATGCATATTTTATCATCACGCACCACCTCCATCTCTCCAGACACTTCCTCCTTTCATTATTATTATTATTCATTAGCTGTCCATAGGAATTGTTGCTGCACAGAAACCGCCACATCTGAGCCATACTGTTCAGTTTTGTGTGAATTCTGCCTGTTCTGTTGTTTTTACACTTCCTGAATAAAGATGCCTTTCCTGGAGTTCAGCATAAATACATTTTCCACAGAGACATCTCCATTTAGCAGAGTTGCCCGTGGCTTGAATTTTATCTATATTTCCTAAACAAACAGAAGCATCATTTGGCCCGATGCAGCTTGTTGTTATTACAGTGGGTTAGACCTACTTCTTTACAGACGGCGACAGTGAGGAGCAGCTCTGAATCACTGTCTTAAGGCGCCGTGACGAGTAACGACATTAACGTGATCCATGCAGAATGTTACGGGTCATTACTTTACACACCGGGCCGTCACAAGGCGGTGAGTGGACACGAGGAGGACGAGCACAAACACTGACTGTCCCAAAGGTTTCTGTTAAAGACTGCAGGACATTACTTCATGGATGTAAGGACGATTCCATTCGATTCACGATTTTCTGTTCACGATTATTTTTATTAGCAGACTTAGTTGCAGTAAAATTATGACCAAAATGTTTTTTTTACATAACATGTGTCTCCTTATCAAACTTAAATTGTTGTACATTTCATAATTACTGAGATGTAAGTAAAAAAGTAGATATTAATTAATATTAACCTGTTAAGCTCTGAGGCCTTTTTCCCGAAAATTCTATATCTACATTTATTAAGGTTTTACTTAGCATTTACTCGGTGTACATAGCTAACCTTGGTAGCAAATTAATTGGTGGACTTTGGGGATTACTGTGGAAGAGAAATAATATTAATAAATTATATTGTTTGACCATAAATTGAGGTTGAAATGGATTATTCTAATTTCCGCCTGAAAAAAAAAACACATATTTGCCTCCAAAAAAGCCTTTTTCCTTCCTGTAGTGAAGCAAATAACAACATAAATTGAAAATTTCACATATCTTGGTCTACTGCAGCAAAACTTGTGCCAAATAAACAAAGTAATGGAAAGATATACATGTTTTATTTTTTAAAAATCCAGGCGGAATCCAACTGTTGAATAGAAATTGAAGTAGATAGTTTTGTTGCCACGAATTGTCCGAACACGAGGATGTCAAACATGTGTGTGTCAGCCGTGTCGCTCTATTCGGGTTTAAGGGGTTAATTATAACATAATTTAGTGACTTTTATTAACACCTTTCTACTCTCCTCCAAAGACACTTTAGTAGCAAGCAATGCACAGAGCAGCAGCTTATCATGAATCCATACCTCAAGAAATATAAAATGGGCCTAATATAAGTCAAGTCTTGTAAAAAGTGAGGAAAGTGAGGATCAGTGAGGAAAGACACATCCTTAGTTAAAAATCTGATCTCCATGGAAACGCTTCAGGGGAGGGGCCACTGAAACTTCGGATAAACTTTAGGCTTTTGTTAGCCGCTTAGCTTTCCTTTAGCTCGCTGCTAACGACAAGCTACTTTCTGAACGATGGTAAACGGAGCGAACAGGTATGAGCTGCCTAAATACTGTATTTTCCGCGCTATAGGGCGCTCCGGATTATAAGGCGCACTGTCAATGAATGGTCTATTTTCAAACTTTTTTCACATATAAAGCGCTGCGGACTAAAAGGCGAAACAAAACAGTCAGATAAGTCAGTCAGTCAAACTTTATTCAACACGTTCACCATAACTCCCAAACTTGTTCAGTTGTAACGTGTGAATAAAAAACACAATCTGAGACGGCTAAATCAAACGATAGCGTATTCACAATAACTCATAACGATAACGATAACAACTCATAAAGATAGCGTCACCTAATGGTAGTTTGTAGGGCTGCACAATATATCACATAATTATCGTTATTGCAATATCAGCAAACGCAATATCTGTATCGCAATAATCTAAATATATCACAATAACGCTGTGGTCTTCCATCTGACAGAGATTTACACTGAAGAATCATTTTCCACCAGAGCCTTAAAAGAAAATGTGTTGTGACTAAATAAAAATGTTTAAAAAGTCCAGTTTTAGTGGTAATTTAATTAATTTAGTCACAGCTTAGCCTTGTTTTATTCCTGCTTTAGTCTGTGTTAAGTTTTGATTTTGTCGGTTTTGACTTGTAAATACAGGAACTTACATTTTTGTGAAATGTAGTGAATTTAACTTACTATGTTCGAAAAGTAGGCTCTATTTTCAAATATCGCAAATAATATCGTTATCGCAATTTTCAACACAGTTATCAAATATCGCATGTTTTCTCCATATCGTGCGGCCCTAGTAGTTTGTGTCTGTCAGTCACACTCACTTTTTAAAAAACGAATGTCTGTCCCTTACATCGGGCTGATGACCAACCCCAGCTAAAAAAATGTATTTAATTTAATTTTTAAGCCCAGTTTAAACCTTTATCACTCTGTCTCACATATCACTTATTTCCCTCTAAAGGCGTGGCTCTGGGTGTCTGTCAGTCATCTGTAAGTCTATGTTTATTTGCATGATTTTTTTTACAAACACAACTTCATCTCCGTGTTCTCCTTTGCGTCTCCCTGTCACTCTGTTGACTCGTGTCTGTCTGTTTTTCTGTTTATCTCGATGTCTGCTTGTTTTTGGAGAGAGTTTGCTGCGACGTTGATGTTTGTCAGCTCCGTGGGGACGTGGAAATGGGACAAGAGGGAAAGAACAAACAAGATCAAACTTCGGGCGACATCTCTGAGTCTACAAATCCATCAGCGAGCCCCGTCTCATGTACCGACGACATCTGCCCCGGCTTGACTTGTAACCCAGCCGCGGGTATTCAGATTTCTGTACGAGCTGCATCTTTCAGAGCGGTTTCAGTGTTTGTCTGGGTTTAAGATGTACAGCAGTGGTTCTCAAACTGTGGTGCAGGTCCCACTGGTGGTAGTCCTAGTTCAGACCTTTTTTTAAACCTGGTTTAGACTTGGTTTAGTCCTGGATTAGTCCTATAGTTTAAAATTGGTTTAATCCTAGTTTCGACATTATCAACATGGTTTAGACTCGGTTTAAACCTGGTTTAGTCTTGGTTTAGACCTGGTTTGGTCCTGGTTTAGATCTGGTTTAGTCCTGGTTTGGTCCTGGTTTAGTCCTGGTTTAGACCTGGTTTATATCTGGTTTAGTCCTGGTTTAGAGCTGGTTTAGTCCTGGTTTAGACCTGGTTTAGACCTGGTTTAAACCTGGTTTAGTCATTGTTTAGTCCTGGTTTAGACCTCGTTTAGTCCTGGTTTAGACCTTGTTTAGTCCTGGTTTAGACCTTGTTTAGTCCTGGCTTAGTCCTGGTTTAGACCTGGTTTAGACCTTGTTTAGTCCTGGTTTAGTCCTTGTTTAGTCCTGGTTTAGACCTTGTTTAGTCCTGGTTTAGTCCTGGTTTAGTCCTGGTTTAGTCCTTGTTTAGTCCTGGTTTAGTCCTGGTTTAGTTCTGGTTTAGTTCTGGTTTAGTCCTGGTTTAGTCCTGGTTTAGTCCTTGTTTAGTCCTGGTTTAGTCCTGGTTTAGTCCTGGTTTAGTTCTGGTTTAGTCCTGGTTTAGTCCTGGTTTAGTCCTGGTTTAGTCCTGGTTTAGTCCTGGTTTAGTCCTTGTTTAGTCTTGGTTTAGTCCTGGTTTAGTCCTGGTTTAGTCCTGGTTTAGTCCTGGTTTAGTCCTTGTTTAGTCTTGGTTTAGTCCTGGTTTAGTCCTGGTTTAGTCCTTGTTTAGTCCTGGTTTAGTCCTGGTTTAGTCCTTGTTTAGTCTTGGTTTAGTCCTGGTTTAGTCCTGGTTTAGTTCTGGTTCAGACCTGGTTTAGACCTGGTTTAGTCCTGGTTTAGTCCTGGTTTAGTCCTGGTTTAGTCCTTGTTTAGTCCTGGTTTAGTCCTGGTTTAGTCCTGGTTTAGTCCTTGTTTAGTCCTGGTTTAGTCCTGGTTTAGTCCTTGTTTAGTCTTGGTTTAGTCCTGGTTTAGTCCTGGTTTAGTTCTGGTTCAGACCTGGTTTAGACCTGGTTTAGTCCTGGTTTAGTCCTGGTTTAGTCCTGGTTTAGACCTGGTTTAGTCCTGGTTTAGTCCTGGTTTAGTCCTGGTTTAGTCCTGGTTTAGTTCTGGTTTAGTCCTTGTTTAGTCTTGGTTTAGTCCTGGTTTAGTCCTGGTTTAGTCCTTGTTTAGTCCTGGTTTAGTCCTGGTTTAGTCCTTGTTTAGTCTTGGTTTAGTCCTGGTTTAGTCCTGGTTTAGTTCTGGTTCAGACCTGGTTTAGACCTGGTTTAGTCCTGGTTTAGTCCTGGTTTAGTCCTGGTTTAGTCCTGGTTTAGTCCTGGTTTAGTTCTGGTTTAGACCTGGTTTAGTTCTGGTTTAGTCCTGGTTTAGTCCTGGTTTAGTCCTGGTTTAGTCCTGGTTTAGTTCTGGTTTAGTCCTTGTTTAGTCTTGGTTTAGTCCTGGTTTAGTCCTGGTTTAGTCCTTGTTTAGTCCTGGTTTAGTCCTGGTTTAGTCCTTGTTTAGTCTTGGTTTAGTCCTGGTTTAGTCCTGGTTTAGTTCTGGTTCAGACCTGGTTTAGACCTGGTTTAGTCCTGGTTTAGTCCTGGTTTAGTCCTGGTTTAGTCCTGGTTTAGTCCTGGTTTAGTTCTGGTTTAGACCTGGTTTAGTTCTGGTTTAGTCCTGGTTTAGTTCTGGTTTAGTCCTGGTTTAGTTCTGGTTAGATAAAGTCTGCAGGATGTGTCCAGGTGGATCCCTCTCTGTTGGAGTCCGCCCTGTGAACTCTGAGCGTGTCCGTTTATGCGATGGCAAACCCAAACTCTGACTTTCACATTTTGATCAGAAAGTTTAAAAACACTTTCTCTAAACGAGTGTCTGGTGGTGGAACAAACGAGAGCGCAGTAATTAATGGAGCAGTGTGGTGAGCTCAGAGTGAGTCTGACAGATGTGACAGGCCTCAGCTCTTCAGCAGGCGAACATCTGCCTCTGCAACTCCAATAATACTCATCATGGCTCTTCATTTCCTCACACTCCCAGACTAATGCTGCAATCCTCCATAAAATATGCCGTCATACGCACACAAATAAATGCTAATACTCACACGAAACAGGAAGCCATTATGCTAACTGCTTGCGAACAGCTAATTGGCTTGTTGACAGAGAAATATTTAAAATGAATCATGAATTATATACGCAGACATCGATTGTATATTTGCCGTGTGAATAAAACATGAGGCGGACGTGTTTTGTCTCTGTCGCACGTCACCATCCCCCACAGTTCGATTCAGATTTTCATTCACGAGCCGTTATTAGCACAATAAAGGGATTTCTACACAGCGCAGATGCATGAATGATTCAAACTCTGGCTGTGCCGCACATAGAAAACAACCAAGACCACCTTTAAAGGAAAACAACGCAGCTTTTGTAAGCTTAAAGGGGATATATCATGTTTTAATTCATCTTTATAACCTTTAAAAACATTATGTGGCTAAAAGAAATAACTACTTTACTATTTATGACTAGAAACAGGTGGATTTTTGAACATAAACAGAGAAAAAGAGCTCCCTTAAACTTTTTGTATGATGCCATTTTGCTGCAAATTGAAAAATAGCTGTGAGGAATCAGTGGAATCAGAGCTGTACACTTTTTTTTTTTTTTTTTTTTGTGCTTCCTGGAGTGGGCCTGAGAACCGAGTGTTGTCAGGCCTCAAAAACACAGTGCCAAAGAATACAGGATTACTTAAACAAGCATGAATGAAAGAAAAACACAACTCCAGATATGTTTTTGATGAGGAAACAACATTATAACATGGTAAAAAGCTGAGAAAAGTTGAATATATTCCCTTTAATATAATGGCTAAAGATATTCTTGCAGAGTAAATGAAGCTTCCTGGCTTATTTTTCTAAAATACCAGCCTTGAAAGAATGGGAGCACCGATTCCTGAAGACTTGGGTTATGTGAGAAAGCGACACGCCCCGGTTAGCCACAACAACAAGCCAGCGATGGATTTATTTCTAAGACGTTCATTATAGCAGGACAGAAAGCAGAGGAGACATTTGTACAGATACAAGATGGAGAAAACAAGAGTCGAGTTGAGCGAGGGGTCACACAGGGGTCAAAATGTGACTTTACAAATGACTTTACAACAAAAAATGTAAGATAAGTGTAAAGTCCAAATATCCAACTTAATACTTAAAGGTTCTGTAAAGCTGGGGACACACTACAGGATTTGTGCCGAGTCTGTAGCAGTCAACAACAGTTGCAAGGAATCGTAATCACCAGTCAGCCCTGAAATCCGTTAGTGTGTGATGTTCAAAGACTCGAATCGGCGCAAAAACCCGGCCTGACGTCAGTCGCAAGCAATCAAACATGTTCACACTCCTGTAGTGTGGGCTGTTTACATCCAACTGGGAATTCATGGAGCCCAGCGGCCGATGAAAAACCGAAGAAAATAGCGTCAGAGAACGAAGACGACGCAACAGGAAGCAGCGGGAAAATATAAGCGGAAATTTGAAGAAGAAAACATAAACAACCACGGCAAACACCGAAGAAAGTTGAGCGCTACCCAAGCAAAAGTGGATACATAGACGTTTTTCATTTTTTCCAAACAGATAGCAGCGCACACAACGGCAACAGCGACCCAGCAGGGGCCATGTTTGTTTACCATTTAGTTCTCGCCAGTTCCCCGCCAGAGTTTGCTGCGTTTGGTTGGCGACAGTTGTGGCCTCAGCAGATCTTGTAGGGTTCCAGTCTTTCAGTCGTCAGAACTAAATCTGCTGAAACCAGTCGTTAGTGTGTGCTCCTAGTCTTAAGCAGTATATGAACTCTACTGGTTTGAAAGCAGCACTGCAGCCTAAATCTAAACAATGGTCTGTGGGTTGCCAGGCTTTTTATTTTTCTGATTGGACGATCAGCAATGCAAGGTTTTAGAACCAAAACAACAACAACAAAAAAAACTTAGGCGTTACGTTCAATATTTATTTTTTTTTTATTGTGAATAAATCATCTGTACAATTGTTTTCAGTAAAACTAATATTTGATTTAAACATGTTTACCTCACATCTTGGGACACGTGGGTAATTTTTATTAAATTTAAATAATAAATACTGCTCATAGCACCTTTAATAAGTATGGAAAAATGTAGATGTAACCCCTTAAAGCCCACCCAGTTGTGTGTGAGTGTTTTAATCACACGACGAAATGATGTTAACGATGTTGTTCTACATTACGCTCGCTTCATTTCTGCTCACTAATTATTCATTAAGCAGCACACATTATTTATATCCATCTAAGTATCTGATAAAACTCCTCTTTGTCCGAGTCAGTTCTCAGTAAATCAGACGGCGCTGCGTCCTCAGAGCCTCGGCTCAGCCTCTCCTTTCTTCTCCTAACTCCTCCGTTTTCTGTCTGTTTGTGTCGTCTTCTTCTCTGCCGCTCTCTGGTCCTGTCCTCCCTCGTTTCTCTGAACAGTTTTAATTAGTCCATCGCCCGGGGTCAACCTCCGCTCCTCCGCATTACGCACACATTCTTCTGCGTGTTATGACAAACACAATTGATTTTCTGTGCTTCAGCCCAATAAGGATACACAACGTGAACCCAGGCAGCCTTTGACTAAAAATTATATATATATATGAACTCCCAGGATGCTTTGCAGGAACATGACTCAAGCTGTCTGTGATAGCTTTGTGGATTAACCCTCTGAGGTTTACACAACACTGAAGACTGTTTCCTTCAGTAGTATGTCTTCCCTTTGGCCGTGGGGACTGCTCATCTTCCTTCAGAGCCATTAAGTTCAGGAGTTTGTGAGATAATAAATAATTTGGATTTGCTTTGTTTCATATCTCCATTTTAAAGTTGATATTCTTCAGGACAAAGGGCAATCAGAGTCAGAGGCCCAACTAACTGACACACTGCAAAATGTCAGTATCTACATTTAGATTATTAATCTTGATTTGAGCAAAAAGTCTGGTCATCAGTCTTGATTTGAGCAATTAAAAAAATACTTTGAAACAAGGCAAATAATCTAGTAATAAGTCACCTAATAAATAAATACATCTAATCTAGTGAAAATTGCTCAAATCAAGATTGATGATCTGAGTTTTTGCCCAAATCAGCATTAATAATCTGAATTCAAGTAATTTGATCTAATGTAGATATTGAAAGCTTTTTACACTATTGAATTTTACACAAATTAAAAATTGTATTTATTCACCTGAAAATCATAAAATGCAAAACTATTTTGGTGCACTTTTAAAATTAACTTGTAATGAATGGTATTTACTTCTATTTCTATGTGAATTATATGCAGCAGCAGAACATATACACTCCCAAATGTTTTCCCACAAACTCAACTTCTCCTTTGTGAAGTGCAAACAGAACCTGATCCTGATCCTGAGACCACAGCAGATTTCAGTCTTCATGAGGTTCTTGTAACATCTGGATGTTGCGAGATCACGACATTGTTGGATCTTGTCACAGCCCTAGTTAAATCCATGTTTTGTTGACTGGAAACCAATGCATAATGTCAGAATAAACCAATACAGCTTTGACGGAGATTCGCTACAACACAAATATCCTAACAATAATGGCTAACAATAATTAACTGCATAAATACATAAGTAAATTAACTTTTTTTTTTTTTACAATTACCACTTCCTTAAAATTTTTTAAAATAAATGGTCAAATATGCACTGTTCTGTTTCATAAACTTAGATATTAAATTAGTTTAAAAGTGTGCTAAAATGCATTTAATTTCAATTAAATTTTACGTATATAGCTCAGTATCACAACAGTCGCTTCAAAGTGCTTTACAAACAGTTAATCAGACATAACACACAATAAAACATAAACAATAACAGACCCAGGACGTCCCGTGTCCTTCGACCCTCCTTCTCAGTAAGGAAAAACTACTAAAAAAAAACAAAAAAAACAACCACACTGAAGGATGGACAGGTCTGTTAAATAAAGTCCATCTTTAGATCATAGTTCAGCTCTGTGAGGATGCAGCAGGTGTGCTTCATCCTGACAGGGAGTGGGGGTAAGGTAGGGGTCCGGGACGTCCATAAGAAGCGAATTTTATGATTATGTGGCTCATTAATTTGCCGTTTAAGTCCAGGTCTCCAACGCAATTTCACATAACTCCCAATGAGGGTCTGTGGGACAACTTGGAGCAGTTTTTTTCAGGAAGCAAGGACAAATGCACCAAAAACACTCACTTCCCAGGACGCTGCCCAGCTCTGGGAGTCAATGACGATAATAATTGTTAGAATTGGCCAAAGCTTTTGATTGACATCGGCGTTCACCGGCCTTGCAGTTGCAGTTGTTTGTATTACACTGTAAATAAGCAATGTAATCATTGTGCTGTTGAGTTTGCTGCTGCTTTAGTTTTATTAGTTTCTTTGTTTATTCAGTGTCATACTGTATATCACTGTTTAGCCCAGCAGGATTACAAATGTTATGAGTTTCTCCTGTTTGAAAGACCAACACTGAAAAAAGTGTTTCGTTGAACCAACTTCATTCATTTGTTTCATGTGGTAACGCACGACTGAATTAGGTTTATTTTAGAGGTGTAACAATGTGTTTTTGCAACGATACAATATGTATCAATTAGAAGTGTTTGGATACAATTCAAGAACAATATTGGCTAATTTGGAACGATACGATTCAACACCTTCGTATCGATAATCGACACAGCAACTTTTTGCAAAAAATCGTAAAAGTTTACTCTCAAATGTAGCACCGCAGCCGGGGTTGAGAGTGAAGAAAAGTTGAATATAACATTTTATTTAATTAAAAACACAAAATGTATCTCCAGAAAGCCATATCTGTTTATTTTAACATACAAATTTCAAATTTTGATATTTCCAATATTATTGATCGATACTTCATGTGTATCAATATTCACTTCCTAGAAAATGATACGATTTGATACAAGCTCATGTTTATCAATGAAGTTGTATTGTAGGAAAAAAAGCATACATCGATACAGTTACTGTATCGTTACACCCCGAGTTTATTTACATTAACATTAAAGGTTTTGTCAAAGTGACTATTTTCATCAGATTTTATTAAAATTTTAATTTGTATTCAAACTCATAAGCTTCTTTAGTGCAACTTGATTTTTATAAAAATCTTATACTGTTATTGCAGTTGATATATAATTGGGTTATGATGACAGTACATTGTAACGAGGCTGAATTATATGCTGTATAAACTGAAATGTACATGTTTTTCCCAGAACAAAACAGACAACCGAAGTGTCTGCATCAACATTTACAACACAAGTCAACCCAACAAATTATTCTGTGTCCCAGTTCTGAGAGAGTTCACAGAGAAAAGCACATACATTTTAACGAACAACTGCCAGACTGTGACAAATAAGTAAATGGGAATGAAGTATTTTCTCTCAAAAAACACCGCTCGGACCTGAAGCCTGGAGATTGTCCTGGACCTGTGAGAGTTGTGTGCATTAGCTGTGAGTGTAAAGACGTGTGTACATGTGTAAGGCTGTGTGAATGTGCTGTCACTGCTCTAATGATCTGTGTGTGTGTGTGTGTGGTACAGACATTGGCCCCCGGAGACCCCCGCGACATGCGACATAAGCAGTGACACAGAAAATCAGACGCACTTGGGCCAATAATACAAACGCGTCCCACCAGCAGCACCTACAGTAGATCTGCCACTTCAATTAATTTTTCATTTCCCAAAGTCGTGAGTGAGAGAAGTCCTGTCTTGTGAGAGATCTCAGAGGAGCAGGATGAGTAGATGGAGTTGTGTTGCTCAGAGGCGCAGAGCCAGGGGACTGTAGTGTCTGCACATGAGTGTTTTCATCTGAGGACAGAGTTACAGGCAGCAGTCTGTGCTTAGAGTTCAAAGTCAGGGGAACCACTGGAAAGTCTCGTTCAGTGGAATAAAGGAAGGTCCTGGGTCTTGTGGAGGGGGTAGCTGTATATTTCTGGGGATCTAGAAGTCTTTTTCATTATTTTGTCATATTGTATGCTATTTTTTTAGTACAAAAAATACTATAAAAGCCTTTTTTAAAGCATATGTTTAGAATTCATACTCAAGTAAACGCATTGTCACTTCAAGAAGGCATACCGTATTTTCCGGACTATAAGTCGCTTCGGAGTATAAGTGGCACTAGCCAAAAAAATGCATAATAAAGAAGAAAAAAACCTATATAAGTTGCACTGGATTGTAAGTCGCATTTTTGGGGGGAAATTTATTTGACAAAATCCGACACAAGAACAGACATTTCATCTTGAAAGGCAAGTTATAGTAATAATAGAATAGAGAACAACAGCTGAATAGGTGTGCGGTTTGCTAACGTAACACATTGATGGTTATTCAGCTACATGAAGCATAAACAACGAACTGAATAGGTGTCTCGTATGTTAACGTAATATATTAACAGTTATTCACATAACTATAGCATAAAGAACATAATATAACAAGTTCACCAAACTCACCATCTCACTCCTAATCACTAAATCCTTTAAATTCTTCATCCTCGGTGTCGCTTCTGAACAACTCCGCCAACTCCGGAGGTAGACGAAGCGCCGCTTCCTCCTCTGCGTGGCTGTCGTCAGACTCAGCATCAGTTCCATTTCCAATTATTCCGCTCTTTCTCAGTTGTCTTTATAGCCTAAGTTGTTAGTGGTAATGTTTACATTTTAAATTGTCAGTGGTACAGGTGCAGCAGATGCTGGGACACAAGCCTAGAGCGCCCTCTAACCAACACCATAAAGCACTTCTGGGGGCAGCTCAGTAGGTGCAGACATTTGCCCCGTAACCAGAAGGTTGGCAGATTGATCCCCACTATCAGCATTGCATACTACATAAGTTGTTAGGCAAGACCAGGGGTGTAGCATGAAATTCCCTTTGTATTTACCATCTCTGTGGGCCCCTTTGCTCACTTGATCAATATCTCTTAAACATATTCCAGGCTTTTTGAGGGCCCCTTCCTGCAATGGGCCCTGGGTAAACGATACCTTTCACCGCCTGCAGTTCGACGCCCCTGAGCAAGACACCTCACCCACTCACCCACCTTGCCTCCAGTGTCTGTGGCACTAGTGTATGAATGTGTTTGTGTGATTGTGTGTTTGGTGCTGGTTGGAGAGGCTGTAGGTGCAGAATGGCAGCCATGTCTCTGTCGGTCTGCCCCAGGACAGCTGTGGCACGGAGTAAATAAATAATGCACCTAATTGTAAAGTGACTGAGTGTTTAGAAAAGTGCTGTACGTCAGACAAATGCATTATTATTATTATTGTACTGTATACTCAAACCTGAACCAAGCGACGAAATGAGATGTATCAAACTTTAAAATGAAACTGCGCTGTTGTTTTTCTGTCCCTCTTTGTGTGTACAGAGCCTAAGACTGGACAGAAGGTTTTTCATTAGACCAAGTATGAAGAAGAAGGGAGGGGAGGGTGTCCCGGTCACAGGACTATCAGCAGGGAGGCGCACCCAGCACTCTGACTGATAACACACCGCCCCGCGCTCAAAGGCTATCTGCGGAGGGAGCCGCTCATAAACACGACTTATGACTTTCATTTAGCGTCGTGGCCGACCGCGATGCTTCCAGACCGAGCGGCTAACGCTGCCATCATCGACGCGAGGCAGTAACGCGTCGAGAAATTCATAAAAATAAAATGAAACTTGAATGAAGAGCGTGATATTGAAGCGATAATAAATAGTTTTCTGAGACGAGAACCACAGAAGGTCGAAACATTTACACTTGAGGTAATTAAAAGATAAAAATAGCCACAAGCAGAAATGATCGGTCCAATCTGTTCAGCGGGAAACAGTCGTCATGGAAATAAAAGTGAGGAAGTGAGAACAGAAAGTCATTTAACAAACTTAACTTTTATACCCCAATTTTTACTGTTACTGTGGCAAAAGTTTCCCCATCACAAAACATAATAAAAAATATATACCTTCATATTTTATCTGCATTCTTTTGCATAAATCTTGTGTCCGGGTCATACAGACCAAACATTTCATTTATGGATCATTTTTTTCCAGTGCTATGTATAATCTAAAAAACAACTCATTAAAACTGGTTGTAATTTTTTGTTACTACAAAAAAATCCCACATCAATCTCAGTCACTGTTATTGGTAATCTTTGACAGATCTAAGGCTGTAATAAGGCCCTCAGAAAAAAAGAAAAAAAATCTACTTTGCATTGGGAAAATTAAAAATATTTCATTTTTTTTACTTAGAAAACAAGATGCTATTACATACACTGTCATAAAAAGGACTAAAATTCTGAAAATAACTAAATGTTTGGTGTTTTTGATCAGGACACAAGTTGATTAAAAGATTTATGCATAAAAGAGAAAAAATATGAAGGTATACATTTCTTACATGGAAACTTTTGTCACTTTACAGGAGCAAAGTAACAAATTCAATTATAGAGATTAAAATTAAGTAATATTAGTAAAATACACACCTGAGGCACATTTTATGGAAAAGGTAGGAACCACTGCAAAGTTAAAACAATACAATTTGAAAAAGAAACTTTTGTCCTCATTGGGGCACAAAGGTTAAATAATACACGGCATGTTATATTCTTCTTCTTCTTGCACGACTTTTACACCGCCTTCTTACTTCAGAGCTGCATGGGGCTGCTCACATAATTAGACTGACATAATTGGCTGTTTCATTATACCAGTCGCCTTTTCCAAGAAGACAGAGTACAAAAGAAATGCTTGTTCACAACACCACCACCACAGCAAGTCAGAAAATTCAACACAAACTGTAAACACTCATGTATTTGGTCGGCTGGTGTCGTTTCACAAAACAACAGTCCACGCTGCTTATTCCAGAATTTATGAGCCGGAGTTTAACCCGCGCCAGGACGTCTCACGCTGTTGTAAAAAAACAAAAAAAAAAAAATCAAACGGTGGAGGCATGAATCACAGCAGAGCTCTGAATGAACGCCACGCTTCAATTCAAAACATCACAATAAACAACAGCCATTGTTCTCGCGCTTTTATGCTGCAAAACACACAAAATCAAGTGTCTCTGTCCTCTGGGGAGCGTGTCTCATCCGCTGGCGTCTCACTGACAGAGCGACAATGGCTTCACATCACAATGATTTCAGTGTGCAAGCGTTATCTGCAGGTTTTTTTGCATTTAACACTTCTTAACCTCAGCGACAGAGGCTTTTCTTTACATTACAGGATGATCATTTTGGATAACGTATGCATGAACACAACCATTCAGAGACTCGCAGGGCTGCATCAGATGTTCAGAGGCCAAGTTGTTTTGCATGTTTTAAAAAATACTTTCTTAAAGTTTTAGCTGACATACTAAGATAATATTCTTTTAGAAGGTGGGGCGGCAGTGGCAAGGTTAACTGGGTCGCACGCTAAACTAAATAAACGGTCATATTTATATAGCACTTTTCTACCTCCATGGGTACTCAAAGCACTTTACATCAAGGAATCATTCATCCTGTTAGGCGCGCTACGCGTACGCCCCGACCCGGTTGTGCCCTTAACTCATTTGTGTTTGTTTGCCTCCCTAGTCCCGGATTGGCTGGCCTGGTGCCGCGAGGGCATAAAGCCGGCGGAGGTACATTTGGCGTGTTCTCTCATCTCTCTCCGCACCCTCGCCAGCCACAGCCACGTTGCCACGTCTTTTTCCTTTTAGTTTTAGGGTGAAGAATGGAGTCTCAGCTTATGGTTTAGTTTAGTCACGTTTCACCTTCTTTGATGCTGGGCTCCCCATCTTTATTTAAGGTTATTTTCGGTAGTATTTTGTTGTAAAATAAATTATTATTTGAGCACTTAAACTATTGTCCGTCTCTTATGTTATGCGTCCCTCTTTACCCTAGACTTATGTAACAGGGACGTAACACACCCATTCACACACACATTCATACACCAGTGTGCGCAGACACTGGAGGCAAGGTGGGTTAAGTGTCTTGCCCAAGGACACAACAACAGTATGCAGCAGTGGGAGTGAGCTTTGGACTGCCAACCTTCTGATTATTGGACAAGCGGCTCTAACAACTGAGCTACTGCTGGTTAAATCCTGTTCAAACCCAGTCCATACTGTTTTTGTGTTCAGACATTTCACCCTCCAGTCTTGGTTACAACAGGAAGGGCATCCAGTGTAAAAACTTGCTAAATCACCGCGCGATCCCGTAAAGGAGCAGCCAAAAAGTGTTAAAAATGATGAAATTACAAATTTTAATCTAGCAACAGGAGGTCACAGGCCAGTGCAGTCCTACGCTGGATAAATGAACGAGGTTGTCTTAGGAAGTTTTTTATTAGAAAAGTAAACTGGATATTTCACTACAACAAAAATGTCACCCACTCCATCAAACTGCAGTTTGTAGCTGACCTTAAATTTCTGGCTAAATTTTAGACCAATGGGATCTCACCATTATCCCCACCTCTCTATATTTGATTTTCATTTTTGTGCTGTTTTTCTGTTCTGTTCATAGTTACTATCACTATAGACTATATCTGGAATAAACATGCTCTTTGTATTATCAATATCAATTAATGTAAGTAGTGTAGACTGACTAATGAGGCTTGTTAATGAAGATATGATGACATCTATTTTTTAAGATGATTGCCAATACAATATGTCATTATGGTCATATTATAAGACTGTAATACACCATTATAAGTTAGGTTGCAGTTTTCAGGCCGACCACTAGGGGTGCGGTCGTTGAAAACAGTTGTTTTCCAGTGACCTGTGAATAACAATGACAGTGTTAGCTCCTTTATACTGCTGTTTATGCTGATGTTGGATTGAGTGTGCGTCCATGAGACAGGTTGGTTTGTTCTGCTGTGATTTTATCACCAAGTTACTTTAGTTCTTTACTGTGAATTTCAAGCTAATTTGTTCATTAGCCTTCGGTAGCAATTTTGGCTAAGCTATGCTAAGTTTTACTTGAATAATGAATTTGTATCATATTTAGTTGTATTTTTAAATATTGTTTGGGTACTTTACTATTGTCTGAGTACTTTATTTCCACAAGGCAAGCATTTTTTGATGAGTGGAATAAGTGATTGTGATAAGCCTTATGCTAAACTGTTAATTTGGTAAATGCTTTAAGGCCTGATGCCTAATAGTAAAGCCATGCAGGTAACGTATGTGTGTCGGACACTTTCAGCTAAAATTCTATTACTTTTTTACAAGTCATAAAGTTGCTCATTTATTATCTCCATTAATGCAAATTGTATAAAATAAAAGTACATTTTCTTACGTTTATAACGATATATTGGTTGGATAGTTTCCGAGGTTTAAGCTCGGCAGTGCTATGGCCCTGAGTCGGACACACGAAAGTTCCAATATCGGACACGCTCACCTTTCTGGGTTTTTCAGCCTTATTTGTTGGATTTTTCAGCTCTAATTTAAGGCTGGGATATTTACGCTAACAAATTTTCACACCCGGTACCTGGTTTCTGTCTTTCAAAATAAGATTGTGGGCTAAGCTAACGTTAATCAGAACATAATGAGACGGACAAAGTTAGCTACAAAAACACTAAAATCACTGAAAGAACATCGCCCGAGTGTTCCCTGCGCATTTCCCTATCAAAATTATTTTCATATCATGATTATTTTATAAACACTTAGCACAAATACACAAAAATTACCACAGAGGTAGAGCAATATGTGAAGTTTTTGTTTATCTACCGTTAGCCAGTTAACGTCTTTGCGAGCATCTGTTAGAAGACTGAAAAATAGCAAAAGGTGAGCGTGTCCGACTCAGGACACACATACGTTATAGCATTAGTTAAACTGTATTCTATTGTCTTATTATTTGTATTGTACAATTTGAAAGTGATGTTATTTGTGTTTATTTCTGTTTATTTCTAGAACCACACACACACAAATACATCAATGCATAAATCTACCAATTAAAACAACACTGAAGATCATCGTCTGGCTTATTCTTTGCTTAGGGGTCATACAGGTATTTTACCAGTGCACGCTCCAAGACTTGATGATATTTTGGTAAATAAACATCAAGAGTACATTATCAGGTAGCATCACTTCATTCAAACTGGCCACTGGTTAGAGGATTATTTTGCGACGTTATAATTTTGGATACAGTATGCATCTCTGTCTCTTCCTCCACTGTGCAACTTTTCAAAGCCGTGCAGCGCTCTGTGGCTTCACCGTTGCGTCAGATTTAAATGTTGAGTTGTTTTGCACATTTTATATGCACTTTTCCCAAACTCGCAGCTGACATCTTTGGTATCCTGGGGAATGCTGGCATCCTCTGCAACGGGAGACGTTTGTGAAAAGTTTAGACGACTGGCAAAATACGGAGATAATGATACTATACTGTGGAAGTGCGAAGAGCAGAACATGATGAAATATAGCAGTAAATGTTGTGGGAGGGTTGTTAGTAGAAAGCTGCAGTGTTCCCAAAAGGCCACGATTCAGGAGCCAAACAGAGACAGTTAATAAGGAACAGCGGCGTTTTCTGTGTTTTCCTCGTCATCCACACCTCTGTATGTAAAAGGCTGGTTTTAAAATTAGAAAGGTCTGAAAAGTATTGATCATTAAAATGGTGTACACTTTAAAAAAATGCACAGTTAAAGAATACGGCAAATGAAATTTATTTATCTATACTTAGAGCTTGATGCAGTTTTTTTAACAGGCTAAGGATTTATGAGTTCTCTGCATTCAAGCAAAGACAAAAACAGCTAACATAAAACTAAAAGTAAAATAGCTGTGTAGCAAGCTTAGCCACTTCAAACTTAGTTGTTTTAGTATTCTGATCATTTCAGTGCTCACTATGACGCAGTCAGCTCATGTAGCTATCTGTTAGCATCATGATGCTAATAGCCATAGTAGATCGCCTTTTTATGCTCTGTCCAGTCCCCATTATTGCCAGCAGGGGGCGACAGACATCTAATCTGAACGTTCTCTGTAAAGTTTCACAGCTCCCCAAAAGATGTTTTCCATACATAATTATTTTAAGTTATAAAACATTAAATACCAATGCAAAGGACTTGAAAACTATTTAAAAAAGCCTGAAATAAACATAATAGAGGACTTGTATTCTTTTATATTTGTTCCCTCTAATAATTGTAACAAACAATTGTCTTATACCAGCACATAATGAACATGTTTTTTTCTAAATAGTCAGCGCTAATTTGTTTCTCCAAATCTTTTCACTTACTTCCCTCTGAAGCTTTCAAACAGCACTGACACTGACATTAACCCTGGACTCTGTCATGTTGTTTAAATGCACAGTAAAGCCACCCACATTCACAAATATGGCACGTGTCCAACTTTGAACATGAATAAACATCGCTGCACCGGCTTCGCTGATTTGTTCTCAACAAAAACTGCTTACTGCCTAAGGAAAATGTAATATTTTGCTATTTCAAATAGACTAACACTTGGACTTACATGATATATTAAAAGTGGTTTTAGTCTGAATAAGGTAAACAAAATGATGGCTTGTAGTGGAATATAACTCAGTCTCACTAGCCACTTTGTCTGGTTGGATAGATTTTTTATTAATTTGAAAAGTTTTAGACCTGACTTTCTGCTGCTATGCTTATAAGTCCCAATAAAAAACCCATAATAAATCATGAGTGAAAAGAGATTAAATTAAGCTTTTAGAGCGTCTTAACTGAAAACCTGTAAACAAACAAACAAAACAAATATACTGCAAAAGCAAAAATATGCAGATTTTCTGAATCTAAAAAATATTTTCCTTTTGATGATGATAAATTACTGTTAAAGTACCTTTTCAGTGGTAATCCATTTTAAAAGAATTGTAAAAACAACAGATAATTGTTGTATACGCTACACATTAATCTGCATTTTTACATCTAAACTTTGGCTAGTGAAAAGCCTACATTGCTAATAACCTTTTAAAATGGCCCAGAACAAAAATGTTAATGTCAAGCTCTGAATATAAACCTAACCCTATGAAAATCTGTCCAATTTCACCCAAAGAAAGCATATAAATAAAAAAGTAAGGGGCCTAGAATGGAGCCCTGAGGCACACCACATGAGATGAGCCTTCAAATGACACTCTTTTATACACGTCTATGTAAAATATATTATATATTATATATTAAGTGGTTTGTGTGTTACTGTGGCTTCTCTACAGCTTCCTCCCACTGTCCAGAGACATGCAAAGTGAATTAGTGACTTTAAATTGCCCCTAGTGAATGAATGTGAGAGTGAATGTTTCCCCGTCTGTGTACGTCTGTGTCAGCCCTGGCCACTGCTCAAGATGTAAATTAGATTATAGCACATTATTACAGTATTTTATCACAATCCCGCCACAAAAAGTGAGAAGTCGCGAATTAACACATTATTAATTTGTGCCAGTGAGACATATGCCAGTGTCAGTTACTAATGTACATTTTCTGGCCATGAACATTTTGGCCCACTGCTCGGTCTGTATCAAATCAAGTGTTACTAGCATGAACCCAGTGCTTCCGTGCTGCTAATTCGAGCTGTGTCCAAGTCTGACTCATCTCGTCCTGTGTGCTTTGGGGAAATCTTGGTGAACTACACTGAAATAAAATAAAAAATAAAAACTCTGAGGTCTCCTTCCCGCTGCTGCAGCTCTAGTCTCAGCACAACGGCTTTGCTGAAAAGTGCTTTTTAAATCGAGGGTACTCCAGCAAGTGACCCAGATCTAAATGTGACAATAAACTGTTTTCACTGAGAAAATAATGAACAAAAGGCACTACTGTAAAAGAGAGAGCGCTGTTACAAAAAGAACAAATTGCAGTTCAGATTTGTCTAAAGGCTCATCACTTTCTTCAATAGCCTCTGACTACAAAGCCAGAATTACTAAAAGAGAGAGAGAGAGAGAGAGAAAAAAGGATTAGATTTTGTTAAGGGACATTTTTGGCTTTTGTGTACTGAGAAAATGAAAGAAAAAAAAACATAAGAAGAATAGGATAATGAAATAAACTGTAATTCAAAAGGTTATTTTATATTGACGGCCATCAAAACATAAAACATAAAAGAGCAAAACATGCCCTTCATATTTATGTTCATGATGTTTATTGTTTTCTAGAAAACAATTGCAGACTTGAATAGAACATACAACATGACATTTTTATTCTTCTTCTACTTCTACTGTATTATATCATAAAGAGAGAGACTCGAGTCCTGGCCTCATTTTCGGGACTAGCGACTCTCGGCTTGAACATACGACTGCAGACTGGTGACCTGACTCGAGGTTTACGCTGATGACCTGGACTTGCACATCGGTGACTTGCCCTGGACTAAGATTCGATCACGGAAGCCCATTCAAGTCACATTCACATGGATAATATATGGTCACTGGGTGAAGGAAGTTTGTAACTGTAAAAACTTCTGAAGGGTTCTGTTAGTAAATTGAAGAAAAGATGGGAATTTTTCTTGTTGCTAGTAAATCCCATTACATTGCTCCCTGACAGAAACAATTTAAGCCACTTTCTTATTTCTTTTTCCTAAATTTATTGTGTTTAAATTTACTGTTTTGTGTTTGTGTCATGTTCTCATTTTTAGTTGTTTGTGCCTAAATACTGCACGTTTAAAGTCATTTGAGTTCACAGTAGGATGCATCGTGGGAATTTTTTGTTTAAAAAAAAGAATCAGCCATCCCAGACCTGTTAACAAACTATTTTCACACCATTTTTGTTGATTTTGTAACCACTTGGACTCGTCTTTCCACTGTAAGAGCTAATGCTTGACTTGGACTAATCCTACGTGACTTGGACTTAGACTTGAGTGACTTAAACTCGATTAAACTCAACTACAACACTGCATAAAGCTTTTTTTTCCCTTATCTAACACTGCATTATGAATCAGCTTTTGATTTTCCTGGCTAAATTTTCTACCATTGGAGTTAAAAAAACATCACACTGGTCCAGACCATGGCCCCCTGTGGCTGCTCGGGACACAGAGACTAAAGCTACTACTGCTGAGCCATGTTAAATAATGCTTTTCTGTCAAATATTCTTTTAATGCTTGTCAAAATCTCTCTTGTTCCATGGCACAGCTCTATTGGTTGAGCATGCGGCGCACACACAAAGCAACTACTACGGCTCGCCTCGGGGTTGTGGGTTTAAGTCCCGGACTCTGACAATTTACTGAATATCTCTACCTGCTTTCTCCCCATGTTTACTTGTCACTGCTGTCCAATAAAGACATAAAAGCCAAAGATTATCTTAAAAAGCTCTTCTAATTGTGATAATAGTACATAATGATTGCAATAGTTCACACTGTGTACTTAATCTACATAATGTATGTGTTTGTTTGTAATTATTTCACTTTTCCATGATCTAATTTGCAGACGTGTTCCTTTAAATGTTTTAAAAGTACACCACAATTTGCAAAGGCTATAGGTTTCTTTCCGTGCATTCTTGCTTTTTCTGCAAACGGTAAACAAAAACAGCCAGAATATTGTATCTATGTTAAACACAGAGTTTCAGATTTGCATGTGGCTCATGAATGAATGTTGCTGCTGGTGTTGCTGTCTGGGCATTTATCCATTTGATGCTGCTGTGTGTGAAAAAGTCAATGACTGCTGGCTCAATAATCCAACACTTAATCTATCGCCGCACTGTATCATTTTGGTTTTTACTCTCTCCTTTTGAGTCTCCGATCCCTTTTTCACCTGATGGGCTGTAACTAAATCCATCCGGCCCGCTCTCCTCCTCGTATCGGAGCAACACTTCCACATCCGCCTCAGTGACTTTTAGCACGAAACGTAGCAATTTGTGAGCACGAGGCGTAAAGCGAGCCATCTGCGAGTAAAGAGCAAACACGAGCAGCCAATCCCGAGTTAAGTGTTGCCTCATCCAGAATTAAGTCTCCCCGCAAAGGTCAGGCTCGTGAAGGCTGCAGCCCACTCCTCCACTGTTTCCTCAATTTCTGTGGTTTTTCAGTGGCCACTTAATGGAATGTATGGCATTTCCTCTTTCACCCTCCTCCCCCCGTCCTGTTTTCTCTCCTCCTCCTCTTCTTCTTCATCTCTCTGCGGCCCACGCGTTCTGTAATGAAATGTAAACTTTGACATTTGTCGGCTTAGCGCTCCTATCAACACTTCTGGACGTCTGCAGGGGGGAGTCTACTGTAGCGTGGCATCTCCGGGCCAAACTCCCTTCGCCGAGAGCCTTGACCCTTACCGTGGCCTAAATATGATATAATGTGCCATTTTGAGGAGAAAAGGGGAAAGCGTAAGAGACACTTGACGATAAACAGATAAGAACTAAAAAATATGGCATTGTCCATTGCATTAAGAAGACAGCTTAAAGCCATCTAAGCTAATTTGTTGGAGTTAAAATGCATTGGCTGTGGCTGGAATCACCTCCCTAAGCAGAAGTGTCCAAATATCTAGTGAATGACTTCAAATTTCCCACATTGCATCATGAAAAGTACTGGATTGTGAAAATCCGGTTTGTTTTATTAAATACCATAATAACACATGTTGATTATAAATACTTAAACAGTCCAGTCAGGCTCATTATCAAAGCCCATTACACAAACAGCAAGCTAGAAATGGATTTATTTCTCGATTGGTGTTAAGGCAGAGTGGCACAAAGTCGGAATAAAATTGTACTGACATAGGGAAAGGAAAGCAAAAGTAAATCCAAGCAAGGATAGTATGCTATGGGAGTCAATTGTCCAGAGTGAAAAATTTGCCAAAAACAGCAAAGAAACAAGAAAAGTTTTTGCTTTAAAGATAAGCAAAAAATAGAGGGTGAGTGTCCAAATCCCTGAATGCAGTATACTATTGTTCCTACGACTTCAACAAGATGAACTTAATACATTTTTAGACCTTTTTGAGACTTTTGTTCAAGAAAATCAAGACCTCATAAGCACAAAGTTTAAAAAATTTTACAAAAAAGGCCAAATTCATGAATTTACGAAGTCCATTGTTTAATAAGCTGAGTTGTAAACGTGGCCGCGCTGTTTAACTGCGACCT
The DNA here is from genome assembly GCA_020698575.1 of Bostrychus sinensis. Lineage (NCBI taxonomy): Eukaryota > Metazoa > Chordata > Actinopteri > Gobiiformes > Eleotridae > Bostrychus > Bostrychus sinensis. Next base: position 7,427,396 of record CM036256.1, read on the forward strand.
TTTGCGACAGTAGGTGCCGCAAAGCATTTTGGTCTGGGTAAAAACAAAGCTCTGAGCTCTTGTTTCAGCAATGGTAATACGCCTTTGAGCATTTCATTGAGCATTTTAGAAGTGAACACATCAAATGTTTGTGGCATATTTAAGATCTGTTTAAACGTATTGAGGGCCTAATATTCTGCATATCAACAAACGTAAGACATGTTGCTAATAGCCATGCTAAATAGCCATTTTATGCTATGTCCAGCTCCCCAAAAGAAGACATTTTTCATACATATACATTATTTTAAGTTACAAAATGTGAAATACTAATGCAAAGATGTCCAAAAAAGGCAGAAAAAACATAACATAGGAACTTGAATAAACATTAAGCCATGGAAATACTCTGTGACATTTGCAGTAATAACATTGCTTTTATGGTTGCTATAGGCGTCTCACTCGACCACTTAGTCTCAGACAACAGCTGTGAACCCACACTTATACACTAATGGGATTTTTGATTTGACAACACGCGTCAAACAATTAAGTGCCTGGAGGGATTCAAGTGGACCTCCAACAACAACACCACACTCAGACCTGGTGTAGATTACCAAGACTAAGCCAAAATAACTCTGAAAGCCTAATTCTATTCACTTATTTGTCCTGGTGCTCAATGCTGCCCTTGTCTTTCACTTTCCTTCCTCTCTGTGTTTTCTATAATCTCGCTCCTCTCCTGCCTCCGCTCTCTCCTTGTGCCGTCCGTTAATTCAATTCTCGGCTGACACTTAATCGGGTTTGCCTTTCTTCCCTTTTTTTTTTTCCACTGAGCGCCCCTCCGTTCCCTTTTGCCCTCCTTTTTTCATTCCCCAAGTTCATTGATAAAGTCTTTTTACCCTCTCCCCGTCGTATTTCATATTCCAATCCTCGCCGCTTGAATCAATAGCCGTTTCGCAGCTAATTCCCGCCGCGCTACATCAATACCCAGCCCCCTCCCCTTCCTCTTCCTCTTGTCTACTATGAATATTCAAAGGCCTCTATTAGAATAAAGTGGATTTTCTCAAAGCGTTAGCACACATTAGCATTGGGTTGTTTTCTATTTCGAAGGATGTTGTGGATGTATCCTTGGCTTGAAGAAAGTGTTCTGTTTGCAGTCGCTGGCTTGGAGTAAAGTCTGGTTGAATAATTGGACTCGAGATAGAGTTGTTTTTGGTTGTTTTTTAGTTGTCGAAAGTGTAGCAATGACGGAACATACAAGGCCAGAGTACTCTGCGGAGAGAGGAGTTTGCAAAGCAGCTTACGAGAAACAAACAGCGAGAAAAAGGCTGTTATAAGAGGACTGCTTATATTCATTCGTTCATTTGTTCATCTTCTCCTGCTTATTACAGTAACAGTGGACCACTTCATTCATTCACTAGGGGCCAGACATGACTGTGATTACAACATTGATTTAGTGCTATATTTAAATAGCACTGGATGTCCGGAAAGAATTAGGTTTCTTGTATGGTTGAATAAAAAACGACTTCTGCAACAAGAATCATTCAAATTGATTTTTTTTTCTTTTAAAGGTGCAGTGTGTAGTTTGTTCAATAGCTATCCAGAGGGAAAATACTAAACTAGGCCTAAACCAGGATTAAACAAGGTTTGAAAAGGACTAAACCTAAAACAGGACGAAAGTAAGACTACATTTAAACTAGGTCTACACCAGGACTAAATAAAAACAAAACCAGGACAAGTCCAATACTAAACCTGGACAGAACCAGGACTACACTATGGACTAAACAAGGCCCAAACCAGGACCAAACGTAAACTAAACCAGGTCTAAAGCAGGTCTAAACCAGGACTAAACAAGAAAAAAAATCCAATACTAAACCTGGACAAGGTCTAAAAAAGGACTAAACCTGAAGTAGGTCTACATTAGGACTAAACCTAAACCAGAACTAACCTAGAACAACAACAGGAACAAACCAGGACTAAAGTTAAACTAGGTCTACACCAGGACTAAGCAAAAACAAAACCAGGACCAATCCAATACAAAACCTGGACTAAACCAGCACTAAACAAAGTCCAAATCAGGTCTAAACCAGGACTGAACAAGAACAAAACCAGGACTAAACCTAAATGAACCAGGTCTAAACCAGGACTAAACAAGGAAAAAAAAGGACAAAAAAAAAAAGGACAAATCCAAGAACAAAACCAGGACCAAACCAAGTCTAAACTAAACCCTGAGTAATCCAGTTCAAAACTGGGACTAAACCAGGACCAAACTAGGACTAACCCAGGTAAACCAGGCCCAAACCTGGAGTAATTCAACCCAGAACTTAACTACTTTCATTCAGTCTGTTCACTGGTGCTGTTGGTAGCGAGCCAGACTCTCCTACTTTGTTTTCAAAAGCAGGGCAGTCCAGTTCCTCAGCCACAGCGAACCATTTCCCCTCGGCCCATTTGGAACTGGCCTATCACAGTCGTTTATCTGCAGCGCATCTTACAAACACGAAAAAAACCCAAACAAAAACAAATAAAGAAGCTAATCTCCTATGAACAATACCCAAGATGGCGCCTGAGCTAATTTAATAACTTCTCTGACCTGATTAAAAGTGTTAAGTGCTTTTGTTTGCGTTGTTTTTCAGTTCTCTGTCGGACTTTTTTCTTCGTTTTGTTTTCATTTTAACAACAGTAAAGTCTCGCTGACGTCGGACTTAACGACAACATTCGCACAAACTTAGTACAACTGGCTTCTGCTGCTGTTCCCGTTCAGAAATAAGCACAGAGCTGCTCATAATGCTCCGTATTCTGGTGTTTTATGGCAAAACTGGCAAGTTTGTTGTTGTTGTTGTCTGTTTCTCTGATTGGTTCCTCCGCCTGTGATTGTTCCGCCCACAGAAATGAAACTCAAACCAAGAAGTACCAGATCTTTGTGCAGAATAGGAAAAGAGTTGTTGAAAAGAAAAGGCAAAATAAAAGGGACTCAGAAGTTAAGACAAAACGCGAAGAGTTTTTACCAAATGAACTTTTTCTGGTGGTTTCCAGACCAAGATAAATGTGTAATAAAAAATATGACTTAAAATGATTATACTTTTTTATTTTTTTATCATACCACAAATGCGAGCAAGTTAATTAAACCATCATTCCCACGCACAAGCAAGAAACAAACTTTCACCACTCTATTGATTTAATTAAGCGTCCATCTCAGAGCTCGGCGGCGTGAATGTGTTTTTCTCTCAAGTCGGCTTCAGAACAACAGCGCGGTGATTGACAGAAGGTAGTGCGCATAAATAATGATATAATAACAATAATAATATGCTAATGCGTCAGTACAAAGCCGAGCTGCGGTTGTGTTTTCACCCCAAAAGAAACGCAAAGCCTCTTCAAGGTTAGCGCTTCACTTTGGGGATTTCACCGTGTTCATGGGCTGCTATTTTTATAAAGATGTAAGGTTTTTTCTTTCAAAATAACAACCACACACGCAGATATCCTCTCACTTTTCCCTCCCTCCCTCCCTCCTCCGTGTTTCTCTCGACTCATTCATTTTCTCCGCTCAAATCTGAAAGTTGTGTCGCCATAGCAACAGCTGCGAAAATCACCTAAATCCCTCCTTTTTTACGGCGGCGGCGTGTTAGCGGTGACATTGAGAGGCCACTGCTGCTGCTGTTGTGTGTCCGTGTGTGTGTGTGTGTGTGTGTGTGTGTGTGTGTGTGTGTGTGTGTGTGTGTGTGTGTGTGTGTGTGTGTGTGTGTGTGTGTGTGTGTGTGTGTGTGTGTGTGAGGTGGAACAAACGCTGGGTTTAAAGAGGAGCGTCACGCCAGAGCGGTGAAGCACAAACAGCAGCACAAACGCAAACATGACCAGCCCCGGTGTAAAAGACGAACGCAAATAACACAAACGGGGAAGCGACAAACTGAGGAGGTGCAGGAGGAGGAGGTGCAGGAGGAGGAGGAGGAGGGTCCCGTGGGTGCTGCAGGGTGACTCCGAACCCCAGAGCAGTGGGTCTCAAAGCTTTCACATCACAAGGATCATCTCAGCAAGTGTTGTGCTTTATAAGTGCCATCTGTAATTGACCATTTCAGCATTAAAGCAGGTATAAACCTAAACCAGGACTAAACCAGGACAAAACCAGGTCTAAAACAGGAATAAACCAGGACTAATCCAAGAATAAACCAAGGCTAAACTGGAAAGAAAAAAGAAAAAAAACAGGAACACACCAGTCCTGGTGTGTTCCTGTTTTTTTTCTTTTTTCTTTACAAGGTCTAAACCAGGTATACAAGGTCTAAACCAGGACTAAACCAGGACTAAACAAGGACTAAACAAGGTCTAAACCAGGACTAAACAAGGACTAAACCAGGACTAAACAAGGACTAAACAAGGTCTAAACAAGGTCTAAACCAGGACTAAACCAGGACTAAACAAGGACTAAACAAGGTCTAAACCAGGACTAAACCAGGACTAAACAAGGTCTAAACCTGGACTAGACAAGGGCTAAACTAGGCCTAAACCAGGATTAAACACGGTCTAAAAAGGACTAAACCTAAACCAGGACTAAATCAAGACTAAACCTAAACCAGGTCTACACCAGGACTAAACCAAGACCACCAGGACTTAATAAAAACAAAACCAGGCAAATCCAATGCTAAACCTGGCCTGAACCAGAACTAAACTATGGACTAAACAAAGCTCAAACCAGGGCCAAACATAAACTAAACCAGGTCTAAAGCAGGTCTAGACTAGGACTAAACAAGAAAAAAAAAAAAAAAAACAACAACAACGGACAAATCCAAGAACAAGACCAGGACCAAACCAAGTCTAAACTAAACCCTGAGTAATCCAGTTCAAAACTAGGACTAAACCAGGACCAAACTAGAACTAACCGAGGTAAACCAGGCCCAAACCAGGAGTAATTCAAGTCTGAACCAGGTTTGATGAAGGACTAAGCAGAGCTATAAACTGCAAATGTAACTCCCAGAACAGAACTAAACCAGGAATAAAACTTCCTCTAAATTAAACTAAATCAGTACTTGAACTGCAAAAGACACCAGAAGAAACCGGCGTACCACCAGTGGGACCCGTACCACAGTTTGAGAACCACTGGCCTAGAGATTCACTGTGATTATGGTGTGGGAATAACGAGGGAGTTTGTCTGAAACTTGACTGTCCTTATGAAACAACAGATAGCACCGCCTTCTGTAATGCAATCAGGAAATAAAATGACCTTTTGAGGCTGCCGTAGTTTGAGTTTTGACCCTCTATGTGCAACAAAGGAAATGATGTTGTCCATATATGCTATTTGTTTGAAACTCAGTTAATCTTAGAGGTTTGACCCTCTGAGGCCACCGTGAGCCATGTGAACAGTGAGTTGTTAGTGTCGGAGCAGTATAGCTTTCCTCTTGTTATACAGAATACAACAGCCTTGACTTTTGTATGCATCTGCAGCCTACATCCAGGCAATGTGTAGAGACATAAAGCCCTTACATTTCTTCATCTTATAAGAGTTGACAGAAGGTAAGTAACTAATTTCACACGTCCAAACTGAACTGGTTCAAGAACACAAAGTCATTAGTTAATTACAGAATTATACAGAGTGTCCATGAAGTCTCTGTACAGTTTAAAAATATATTACAAAGGCAATTGATGAGATTCTTAATCAGATTTGTTCTATGTACTCAGTGGTTATCCAAGTTTTTAATCACAGCTCCAGGTTCAACAGTGCACAGGTACACAAGAACTTGCGACTGTACGTTTACAAAGTGGAACTCTCACAGCCAAAGGATAAACCAAGACCAAAAGAGTTTGCAGTTAACACTGGAACCAGTTTCTGTGGATGAAACGTTCCTCACCTAAGTTTGTTTTAGTGACGAGTTTCAGGGAAAGTGAACACACATAATGTGAGAATCTGGGATCAGAACAGCTCCATGTGACTCAGGAACTTCACCGAGAGAGCGTCCAGAGGGTCCTGCTACAGAGAACACGGCAAGAAATCCAGCACTGTCTTCATGCAACTAAAAGCTAAACTAAGCTAAACTAAAAACTTCAATATCTACTCCTCATTTTGTAATAATTTCCACATTATTTGCCTGTTCCTTTGGTTTTGTTTATGGACAGCCATTGTTTTATGTAAGAGTAACGTCTAGATTTTTAAGACATTTTCAGGAAAGTCAGTAATGAGCCAAGGAAGAAATTATTAATCCTAAAACAGACAAACAGACTTGGACTTGAACCAGGAATCATGTAGTTCAGGGGTATATGCTCTACCCATCGAGCCACAAAACCTTCACTATACACACTGAAAACATAATAAAAATATATATATTTTTTAATTTTAGCTTCTCCCTTTCCTGTTCAGGTTTGCCACAGCGAACCAATCGCACAGTAATTTGGCAGGTTTTTTACGCTGGATGCCCTTCCTGCAATGTGGGTGAAGTGCCTTGCCCAGGGACACAACAACAATATGTGCTTCAGGTGAGATTTGAACCGGCTACCCTTTGGCTGCACCATTATTATTATTATTATTATTATTATTATTATTATTATTATTATTATTATTATTATTATTATTATTATTATTATTATTATTATTATGTTTTAGTGGGTATAGTGAGGAAGGCTTATTGGCTCAATGGATACAGCATTTACCCCTGAACTAGATGGTTCCTGGTTCAAGCCTATCTTTGTGAAAAAGCGATAAGTTCTCGGTGGAGTTCTGTGCTCTCCAAATACTTTTCCTGTTCTAATATTTGTTGTTTTTGTCGTAACGTGCGCCGACCCAAACAGAGGTGGACCTGTTGAACCCGGGACGGTCGCTCCTGGGCCCGCGGTCCTGCCAGGCGCGCGCACCGCTTAAACCATAAACAAACACAGACACCAGACAAAGACGAGGCGAGCCAAGGGCAACCGGTGATGGCAGACACAGACGGGGGACGGAGAGACAGGACACAGCGGCGGCAGCCTATCAAACAGGTAACGGCAGAGAGACGTGTGTCGCCATGGTAACACCCCGATCAGCCAGCGACGAGGAGGAGGAGGAGGAGGAAGAGGACACAGCGCTGATGATGGAGGGAGGGAGGGAGGGGGGTTAATGATAGAGGGGGTGAGGAGGAAACATGCCGTCCCCATGGAAACCGCGGCAGATTCTCACCGGCTCAGACTCAACACGAAAACTGGTCCCAGGTCTGAGAGACCGGGACAGACCAGGACTCACTCCACAAATCTCCCAAAATGTAGCCAATAAATCAATAATAATAATAATAATAATAATAATAATAATGGATTAGATTTGTATTGCACATTTTTAGGAACTCAAAATGCTTTACTTTGGTCAGGTGAATATTATCAGAATAATATATTTTGTTTAATTAAGGTTTAATAGCTTGTTTCAAAGGGGAGTTATAAAATTATTTAAAATATTCTTTGTATTAAATTTGTTTAAGATTGTTCTTTTTATTGTTTAAGATCATTTAGAACACGAAAATATACAGTAAAATAAATGTAGGAGTTTTTATTGTTATACTGTTATAATATATTTCTTTTTAAAGGCAGGCAGATGAATACATATTTAAATTTGAATTTGGGTTTCACTGAGAAATGTAGGAGAATTAGAATTTACATTTAAGTATGAAAAGTTTTTTTTTATATTGCAATTTTGAAGAATCAACGCATATGAGTGAGGAGGTACTCATGGTATAATAAAAATCCCAGAGGGTACAAGAGACAAAAAGGTTAGAAATCACTGCCCTAATGAACATTCATACTTTTATTTGACCTTTATTTCACCGGGACTGTCCCACTGAGATGAACCGTGTCTTCTGCAGGGGAGTCCTTGTTTGTGGTGGTGCAGGGCAAACGGGGACGGCACAGGGAGAACATGCAACACCCTTTTTTTAAATGAGTTTTTGCTGTGTGGTCATTGTAGACGCAGTACTTCAGTATAACAGATGCAGTAAAGTAGTACTCTTCAGAGAAACCTCACCCACAGATTCAGTCTCTTCTGTTGCTCTGGTAACCTTTAGTTTTCCGCACAGTTTTTCAGCAAAATCCCTCGACTTAAGTAACAAAATTGAGTATTTCTTCTGTTCAGTAGTATTGATTTTGCCCCAGAAAAGACCTGCAGGTGAATTGTTGACTCCTAGTGAATGAATGTGAGTGAATGGTTGTCTGTCTGTGTCTCTGTGTCAGCTCCAAGACTAACTGCCCCTGTCCAGTGTGTGCCCCACCTAAGGCCCAAAGTTACTGGGATAAGCTTCAGTATCCGCAACCCGTAAGGAGAAAAGGATGAATGAATGAAAGCATTATGATCTACTGAGGATTTCATGAGGCAACAAACTTAGGGTGACCACCTCAAAAAGTGCTAAAAGTGGGACAAGTTGTGCATATTGTTGGGACGAAGTGGGACGGACCCGAGAAATAAAAGCTCTGTGTACATATGTAACCTCATTTAGATAAAGCTACAGCTGCTACAGTTTGTTTCATCACCAAAAACCTACACATTTTGCAAACTTTTTATAAAATCCTATGGGAAAAAGTGGGAGATTATTCTAATAAGTGGCCTAAATGGCTGTGCAGGACAACCAAAAGTGGGAAAAGGTGGTCACTCTTAACTACTTTTGAACGATAGCTGGACAATACTTCAAAATATCAATCCAATATTCAGTGTATTCTCCTCTAAAGTGGTGATTGGGGAGCAGTTTATTTATTTTCCCAGCATCCTTCCCTCCGTCTCCATGTGGCACATTAGCATCAGCGGTTTATGTGCGGTGACGCTTTCTGAGCAGCCTGATCCCGCTTCGATGTGATCAATTAGTGCCAACACTCCACTTGTGATGGTGCGACTGTAGTGCCAGCGCGGCGGCGGCGGCGACGGCTTTATCTGGCCATGAAAGATGTAGTTTTGGAGAAGCCCTGACGGATGGTGTAAATTATTACAGCTCCCGGCATTATTCCTGGTTGGACGCGGTACAAGCCAATCTGTTGTCTTATCATGTGTGCGAGACAAGGCAAGTTTCCAGGATCGGGAAATGCAGCCAATTCGAGACAGAAGACAATACCGCGCAACTGAGATAGGGCCTCTGTGGAAATCACGGCGCCGGGAAAGTTCCCCAGAACGCTTACCACACGCTGGTAATTACTCTTCCTCGAACACGCCAGCAGATCTGTAGCATTGTAGCACTTAATCAGAGCATTGTCAACGGCAGAAAGGCTGGTGGCGCAATGTGACGACGCGAGTCAAGTCGCTGTGACCTGAATGAGCCGAACGAGCCCGAGGAGGACTGCAGCGGTCTCTGAATGAGCCCACTGTCAGTGAACTACACACAGAGGAGGAGTGTGGGAAACAGGACAGGGAGCTAACAGTGGCTAACGGCTAAACAACACCAGACAGGAAACAAATCCCCTCCAGTGCATTATAACTGTGAGTTCAGCTGTTTAGTACCTCACCTGCGTGTGAGATTTTTTGTGCCAAATATGGTTACTAATTAGGAACATTATAGGTGAAAATCACTCTCACCTGATTTGTGGCATTAGTTCATGGAGCTTTGTTAAATAACTGTACTCTGTAAATGTTTGTATTGTTTTAAACCCAAAAAGAGCTTGCTGCACACATTTTAACAACTCAAACATGATAAATACATTTATTTAGACGCAGGCTTTTTAAAGGGATTATACTGTGTCTTTTTCAGGCTTTTTGAAAGAAATTTAGTTTATGTTACTTAACCTAAAATAATGTACATAAAGGTATTTGCTCACCCACCCAAATAACTGATTAGGATTATGGGGTGGGGTTGTTTTTAGGAACTGGGCTTGGTCACTTAGTTCCAGTGAAGGGAATTCCATGCTCCTGACTTTTTGGGAACAGTTTGGGGATGGCCACTTCCTGTTCCAACATGACTACACCAGAGCACAAAGCACGGTCCATAAAAACATGGATGAGTGAGTTTGTTGTAGAAGAACTTGACTGAACCTGCACAGAGTCCTGACCTCAACCTGACAGAACACGTTTGGGATGAATTAGAGCGAAGACGTAGATAGATGCAAAGGATGGGCCCTCGTCATAATAAACCTTATGGATTAAGAATGGGATTCATCTCTGAGTGCTTGTACTAAACAGTGGGGGATAGACAGAGTATGATAAAATGGCTAATTAGCACAGCTTTTAGCAACATAATGCTCTGAATGTGCTGATTCTTCATAGTGGCCATGGTTTAAATGAGTCCAGTGACGATGTATGTGCTTTAGAAACAGTGCAGGAGAGTTTCATAAAGAAGGCAGAGTTTCATGGATCTATAGAGCCGTGTATCTCAAACATGCGTGAATGAAACAAAATACTGTGCCGGGTATGATTTAAAACATTATTAACAGTAAAAAGGTCAGAAAAGTTGATTTTGCATAGAGGCTCTTTAAAGATGTCACACCAACTTGACCTTTCACGGTAAAATTTCTGGTCAAATTATTATTTGGACATTTTTCTGAGGGAACAGCTATGCAAGACAACTCCATAAACAAGATTCTGAGACAACAGCTTTATTAATGCACTGTACTTTATCTTAGTACTACAACAAAGCTTCACACACAGCGCTTTGAAGTTTCAGACTCCTCTGTGAGAACCGAACCCTCTTCCCCGTCTTCTAAAGGTGATCATCTTGTTTTAGTTTCCCACAGTTTCTTCCCCCACTCATTTCCAAATATGGTCGTCACATCTGGCTTCCTGACCCCCGTGTTCTGACTTCTGCAGCTTCTCAGGCCCTCTCTGCATCATTATATTTACATAGCTGTCTTACCGGGTTACTTGGTCCCCTATTTCCACGATCATCCCACCGTCCCATGCGACAGAATCGGTCCAAATGAATGTTTACATCTCTATTGTCTCCATTGATTGGCTTAACCACCATCTAAACTCAATTTCCTTTGATCCAAGCACCAGTTTTGTCAGCTACAAGTGTTTACTACTCAGTATTTATGTAGAGCACTGCTATCAGCTATCCCCCCTCTGCAAACTTTTGTTATCACGTTGCTACTATTAGTCGACCTCCACACAACAGCCCATACTAATGAATGCATCAGTATTCAGCCTCTTTCTGCCTCGCACTTCACCGGCGCAGCTTTGTAACCGCAGGTATCTGAGAAAAAAGCCCCGTTTCCTTTGACGTATTTACCATTGTGTCAGGTCATTAATGCGTCTCAGCTCATAATTACTATATTTCCAACAGCACTTTAAGGCAGCGTAATTGCAGAGTGCGGCAGATGGCTGTTGGCTAACTGGCTCGCCGTTACGCCTAATGGCTATTTGCTATCGGTGTAAAACAGGCTAATGGTTTGCTGGCCAGCAGCTATGGCCCAAAAATAGACAGCTGTCCTGAGCAGGCTCGGGCCAGGACTGGAATGACTGTGTGCTGCTCATTAGCACCGAATTCACCGTCCAATCATTGTCCATAAAGCCGGCCTGATCTCCGAGTGCATTCGAGCGAAACAGAATCAGCTTAATTTATGCAGAAAACTCGACTGTGCTTGTCCCAATTTAATGGCAGTGGGTCCTGAAAAATAATTAGATCTGTGAAGTTGACTGTCGCTAATGTAAAGTTTTAATGATGGGGAATACAGTGGAACCAAAAGGAACTTGCCAAGGCATTAGCCCTATCTCACAATGCAAAGATAAAAAATATAGTGCTTGCTTCTAGACTTGAACAAGGGCTACTGAAGCCACAGCTGCCCTGGGACAGACTGACGGAGGTGTGGTAGCCATTCTGTGCCTATGGCCTCTTTGACCACCACAATCACACCAAGACGCTCACACAAGCAAGGAGCCCAGGAACTTTTTTTTTCTTTATATACAGTGAAGCCGAAATAATTCATATTGACTTAAAGTTACTTTCATTCAACCAACATGCCACTTTTTGTTCAAATGTAAAAAAAAAAAAAAATCTTTTGGAAGAAGCCTGTGTCATGTCAAAAAAAAAAAAAAACTTGGTTGAATGAAAGTAACTTCAAGTCAGAATTTGCCAGGGGTATGAATAATTTCGGACTTCACTGTATTTGTTAAAAATTACTCTGAAACAATCTGACCCAGATCTGAGTTGGCGCCAGTTGTTAACGTTTTTAAGTAAGATTTTATGAAATATGAATTAAATCTAAGCATACAGTGTCAAACCGTTGTGATCCAACACATTTCTGTTACTACTTGTTCTGCTTAACACTGAAATTAAGAAATGTAAATTACATATCATTTAGCTTATATGCTAATTATAGCCGCTAATTGCTATGTTAAAGGAAGTGGCTAAACATTGACACACTCTCTAATGTTATCAAACCAGCCTCTGATGTTACTCACATCATGGCAGAGTGGTTATCTGAGGCTAAACCTGTCCTGAATAAACATATTGCGATGTTTGGTGGCTGGCGCTAGTTCCGTCATTAAAAATGTATTATTGTCTTTTTAACTTCCGGTACCAGTCTTTGGAATGCAAACATCCTGTTCACAAACACTAAAAGATGTGTATAGCATTTTTCAAACTTAGCAAAGGTTGTGTGGTTGTAAATGAGCTACAAATGCTGCTATAATATATGTTATTGTTATATTATTCTGTGCAGTATCCTTTTCCTCAATAGGACTACAGATAAAAATTATACCTAGAGCCAGAATCTGGTACAAAAAATGTTTGAGTTCAATGTCATTGTACTTTGTCCTAATAAATAAATAAATGAAATGAAATATGTTCCTATACAGACCTTTAGTAGCTGGAATTAGTATCATTTGCCCATTCATCTCAGATTAGTACAGAACCCATTATAATACTCCTGGATCTATACATTAATCTGGATCCACGCCAAAAAATGATAATTTTTTTCTTGCTCCATTACCTTCCTGCAAATTTCTTCCAACTCTACCCATAACTTTTAGAGTTAAAAAGAACAACATCAAACCAAGGAAGGCTGGTGAAAGCATCCCCTCCTTGGCTGAAATAATAAGTGCATTTCAAAAGCCCACAGTGTGTTGCACAAAAGATATTCATGTTATTTTTCTCTGCAATGTTTTAACTCCACCGGGAAAAGCGGCTGCACAGTGCACCGCTATTCAGACTAATTACAAGGGATTTCGTAATTGTGTTGGGATTTGTCAGGGAATCTGTCGGAAAAAAACCTTTTGTTCTAAAGCCCATTAACTTAAACCTGCTCTTTCTAACAGCACGATTTTTCTGTGCAAATAAAAAAATAATAATAATCATTTCAAAAGACAAATGTACAAGGCATCTCTCACAGAGCTCTATTGCGAAACAGTCTGACTCAATCCGGGCTCAAAAGTCAGACTCCCACACGGACTCTGCAGAGACAGGATCTGAGCTGGAGACGGTTGGATGAAAACGGATCATAGTATCGTCGAAAATTACACCAAGAGTACACCAATAAGTAAATGTGTGGTCTGCTTATATCAGATTTCTTTTTATGCGCTATTATTTTTGCCACGGAGTTCATGTTCTCTACAGTGTTAGCTTTGTTGTTTATTTTGTCTGCTGTTGTTGTTGTTGTTGTTGCCCTATTTTTTAGGTAACTGGGCAGATGAATGGCCACATTTTTGACAATATTAAGCATTCAAGTCGGGCTATCCACAGCGCCTGTTTGCTGGACATTTACAGGTACTACAGTTTACTCATACTAATTATTGTTTTCTTCACACCTCACCGTTTTTTTTTTGTGTAAATGTGAATGACTGTTGCGTTTTCCCGGCCAGCATTGTTGTGTAATTGGGCCCTTTGTTCCCGAACAGCCGCCACATACCGAGACTGGAGATTTTGAAAAATGTAAGATTGGAGCAGAGATTTGACACTGCAACAATAGCGGCCCTATTAACTCTAACTCAAAGCGGTCAGATTTTGAAGGATGTTTCAAGAAAGGACAGTAATGGGCCAAGGAAGAAATTATTTTTTGATCCGGATCACTGTCTGCTACTCTCGTATTAAAGGATTCTATATTGTGGGATAAGGCCAAAGATACTAACCCCTCATTTACACGTTTGCCTGTTTGACCACAGTCTCCCGTTCATTTGGATATTATTTCAGTGACTTTTGGGCTTCTACCTAGCCTGCGAAGCCAGCCCCTCCAGTCTGAGTCGATTTGGAACTGGCCTATCACAGCCGTTTATCTGCAGCATGTCTTACAAATTCGTAAATAGAGCGAATTTAATAACTTCTCTCACATGATTAATGGCGTATGATTTTTCTGAAATATGCGTTGTTGTTCATTTCTCATCTTGTTTCCATTTTAACAACCAACTTTCTCTGCAAGTCTTGCTCATATTGCGCCGTATTTTGATGTTTTATGACAAAAACAGCAAACCACCATGTTTATTTGGGTCAGTGGTGCACTACAATGTCCCGCTCTTCGTTTCTCTAATTGGTTACTTTGTCACATTTAATGGTATCCAGAATTGTTTGTGACCCTGTGTCCCCCAGTGAAGTGTGTGACTTCCTGTCTGGCTTGATCTGGTTTGTTCAACTTTATTCATGATTGTTGCAGGATCCGTCAAAATTTCCTCCTTCCTTCGTCTGTGCGAGAGGTGAGGCAGCACTGTTCCTATCTGCTTTGAGTAATGAAGCTCTTGTGCAGTCTTTTCACGTTTCCAGCGCGTCGGGCTAATGATTTTACAAGTCCTGTCAACTTTAAACATACATTCATGTTTCTCTTCAGTAAAATTGTCAGGTAATGATGTCTAGCGCCAAATCTGCGAGTCAGATTACGTCCCATTATACTTTGGTGGCCTGCACGCTGTTTAAAGGGACATCGCGATTCGTTTTTTCTGCACTGATTCAAAATTTCTCTCCTGTGCATCGATTTCACTGTTCTACAAATGTTTGGACTCGATCTGCTTCCGAGATAAAAGTGGCTAAATCTCATTTATTTTGATAAGATGAACTGAAAATCAATTGATAACTGTGCTGGTTAGCTAATGTATTCAAGATATTTAATGATATTGTTTCACATCAAAATCACATCTGTTTATACAATAGATTTAGGCATTTTTGCTTAAAAATATTTATATTTTGAAAATATTTAATTTCTCTACATGCATGCATTTTGTCAACTTCCAAGAGAGAGATTTCTGCAAATAAAAACAAAACATTTTATGTCAAAACTCTAGACATATTAAAATGAATGTATTGAATGTGCAGCTTTCAGATAGAACTGGTTGCTTGTAGACACTGTACCTTCTGATAAACTACTGTTTTTGCCTTATTTTGCATAAATTTCCTATTTTGACCCAATACTGTTTCTTGGAAACTATAGCCAATCTGCACTTCTCACTTACTTTTTCTTTATTAGTGAGCTAATCCAAGAAAAATTTCACTACTTTTGTTCCAGAAGCATTTTGCTTGTAGACCTGTGTTTTTAGCCGATATATGAAGAATCGTTACATCCCATCCACATTCTTTGCACAATAGATCCAAAGTAGAGCTGTCAAAAATTCCTCCTTGCGTATTTCTGCCAGAGATCGTGGCATATAACATGGACCGCTTACCCGTCCGGTGTAAACCTGACTAGAATGGTGTCTATTTGTTACAAAGGTCGTACAGGACACGTACTGCACACACAATGTATTCGTGTGAATTAGGGATAACTCCAGCCACAACTAAAGGAACAAGGTTTATTTTTATCAGTCAGTAATGAAGTAATTCTTATAGATAGCGAAAAAGACATCTCTTTAAATATTGCAGCAGAGCCAGACATACTCAACACATCTCTTCCCCTCTTGGGCACATATTCTGGGCTCGTCCAATTAAATGTCCTATTGTCAACTGCAACTCAACTTAAGTGTGGACAGAAACTTCCCTTCCCTGAGTCGTCCGGACATGTATTTTTAAAGTGGACATTTTGCTTGAGTTCTGCTGTGACAGAATAAGTCGAGCAAGCCCCATTTCTTTTTCAACAGCCTCTTCCCAGAGTTCTCCTTCAGAGCCGTCAGCGGGTAAAAGTGCTCCGGGCCCTGGATGTCCCGGGTCTGCCTCGGGGCTTTTGTTTGGCCTGAGCGGCTCCAGAAATCAGCCAGCCAGCTCCACCGGTCTGTGAATAACTGGCAGCTATCAGTGAAAGAGCAGCTCCTTACCACAGGGAGACTGAATACCGCTCCTTTATGCCGCTCTGTGCATGGGGAGATTGGAGTCACTGGGAAAAAAAAAGGCAATGGTCGCTGAAGTTTTCTAACTCGGCGAGGGATTTTCACGAAATTACTTGTACAAAACTCTTCATGCTTATGTGTATGCCACTACTTTCTTCACTTCAAAGTTGTAGTACTCCTGTAGACGCTGTACCGGAGTCAACACGAAATATGTAACTTTTTTTTTTTTACTTAAATTAAACAGTTTTTGAGTTAGTGTGATGACTAAAGAAGTTGTTGCAGGTTAAATAAAGCCCCCCGCACCTCCCTCTGGTGTATCTTGGCAAAAAAAAAAAAAAAAAAACAGCCTTGCAAGTTTGGATCACCAACCTGGAGTCCCTGAAGTCTTAAGTCATTAAGCAACACGTCCCGGAAAGTTAGCAAGGGCTTTATTTGTTGGAGAATTATCATGGCAGGGAAAAATGTGTATATGTGGAGGAGAGTGAAGCCAAGTGAAGGGTCAACCATACTTTTTTTTTTTTTTTAAGATAATGCTTTACTCTCAAATGCAGGGGAGCTCTGTAGAGAAAAATGTGACCAAAACAGCAAAGAAACAAGCAAAGTTGCATAGTTTCACTTTAACCTCCAGCAGATCTCTCAAGTCTAGAGACCAATTACTGTTGTGATGCATCTAGACTCGGGATGTAACGATGCACTGAAGTTGCAATTCGATTCGATTCATGATTTTATGTTAACAATTTTTACAATTTTTATTGACCAAAAGGATTTTTTTACAGAGCCCACTTGTGTCTTTTTATCAGACTTAAATTATTGGACATTTCTTATTAACAGCAAAAAGTAGATATTAAAAGTGACATAAAAATAACAAAAATATATATTGTTAATCATTTTTATTAACACCTTTCTACTCTCCTTCAAAAACAGAGACACTGCAGTAGCAAGCAATGCATAGAGAAGCAGCTTATCATGAATCCACGCCTCAGTAATTTATAATGAGCCTAATATAAGTCAAGTCTAATAAAAATATCAGTGAGAAAAGACATCCTCAGTAAAGACTCTGATCTCCATGGAAACGCTCCGAGGGAGGGGCCACTGAAACTCCAGATAAACTTTAGCTGTTGTTAGCCACTTAGCTTTCCTTTAGCTCGCTGCTAACAACATGCTACTTTCTGAATGATGGAACAGGTATGAGCTGCCTAAATATTACCTGCAGAGGTGTTTTTTCCGCACCGATTCAAAATTTCTCTCCTATGCATAGATTTTTAGCCGATTTATGAAAAATCGTTACATCCCTAATGTAGACTCAAAAACAGAAGAGACTAAATCTTCTCATTTGTAGCCCCTGCATTGAGTTTACCATTGAATGTTTGACCCCTGAACACTTTAATCTATAGAACAGGGGTGCCCAAACTTTTATTTCCCTCAGAAGGCCAAAATGAAAATGTATTAGCAGGACAAGGGCCAATAATCTTTTGCATGAAATGAGATCATATGCAAACAGATCTATGATTAAATGTACTTTAATATTACATTATTTAGTTAAACAGACTTATTAGACTCCCTACCAGCCATTGATAGTCTACTCACTGCACAATAGATCCAAAGTCGAAACCTCTAATGCAGCCCTTCCCAAAGTCAAGACTGTCTGGCCCCCTTAAATTTCCGAAAATCCCTCGCGGACCCCCAACGATAAAACTTCCCTCTATTCCAAAGACTCTGCCATGTTTTTCTCCATATGTTTCTTTTATAAAAAACATTACAAAAACACTGATTATTGACTAAAAGTTGTTTTAAAGTAATATTTTAAAACAAGTATACAACTGTAATTAATTTCAAATGTTTTTTATGTACTTAATGTTTTTAGGTATTTAATATTTCTATTGACTTTTTATATTTTTAAACATATATTTTATGTTTTATTTGTTTTTATGAACCAAAACGTGTGTCTGAAATAATAATAATAAAATAAATAAATAAATTCAAATTGAAATTGAAAAATAGACAGCCTCTTGGGGCCCCCCTGTAGTACCTTCGCGGACCCCACTTTGGGAACCACTGCTCTAATGAATCACAGCACCCATGCTAACAATCATAAACAAATTAGCTACTCCTAAAACAGCACCAGGATGTAATTAGGCCAAGTTGTGATAAGTTTGGTGCAATAACAACTTTTTCTGGTTTATGTCTCTGTTCAGAACACATTTAAAGATTAGCACATGTTCTCCCAAATTAATTTATTTCTTGATCAGTTGCTCATATTAAACAGTAGTGTCGCAGGAATTAGAGTGGGTTAAAAGGTGACAAGCTCCCTACACAAGCATTAGAGAAAAAAAATGGAAATATTTTCTACTTGATGGGTGTGATGGCCATGCCACATAAAGGTGGTAAAAACCTTTAATACAGTCATTTTGCTTTATGTTTATTTACAAATACATACTCAATTAATTTAATATTTGGCATAGCACATTTGTATCTTTTTGTTTCTGGTTAATGTTTTCACTGATCCTTGTTTCTGTTTCTTTGAAAGTGCTGTGAAGGTTTGGCTGAGGGCGGGCCCAGAGCCGGTCAGAGGCGGCCTGAATGTGGACCAAACCATGTCAGAGGGGGACTTGGGTTTAACAAGCTTTGTTTGTTCTGTAGTTTGTCTCAAGTTTCCCCTTATGTGTTTGGTCATTATTTGTTGGTATGGCCCGAGTACTATTTAAGTTGCCCTCATGTCCCATTTGTTTAGGTCAGTTTTGTTGTGTTAGTTGGTTTAAGTTTGATATTTTGTTCTGTATAACGTTATATTGATTTGACCTCTTTTAGGCCTCTATATGGTTGGCCAATAAAGCCTATTTTTATGGGATTTATGTCCTTTGTTTGGTTGCTTTATGGCTCGGTCCCTAACAGTTGGTGGCAGTAGTGGGATCATCCAGTAAGTTTTTCCAATTTTTTTTTTTTTTTCTTACATTTTTTGGAACTACATTTTTCCTCCTCATTGGAAGATGCCTAGGAGAGGAAGAGGAAGAGCTATAAAGGGACTTCGTGAATCTTGTAGCTTAAAAAACACGGATCCAGAGGAAGAGGAATGTGGAGCTTCTGAAGAGGTAAAGGGCACTGAGGGAGAAGGGGTGGAGCCAACATTTTCACACCCTTACTGTTGGCATCAGTAGTTCATAATTATCAGTGCATTTGAGAAACCTGGACCTGGTCTGGGTTTGCTTTGGTCTTGGTCTCGATCTTGGGTCTGTCTTGGCCTCTAAAAGTCTTGGTCTTGGTTCAGTGGGGTCTCTGACAGGTCTTAGTCTCGATTAGCATGGACTACAACACAAATTATATTTTGTCGTAGCAAATTAGTCAAATTAGCAAATTAGACCGCTTTTCATTGAGGGCCAGTAACTGTAAAACAAATGCAGAGATGAGAGTTTGCCTCACCTTCACCGTTCAGCTGATCTCTTTTCTTTTCCATCATCCATAATGGCAGGTCTATGAATTGTAGGAACAAAGTATTACCTGGGGGCCAATACAAATTAATCCACGGGCTGCGTTTGGCCCCAGGGCTTTAATTTGGACACCCCTGACTAAAAATAACATTATTGTTAAGCTTTTCTGCTAAAAACTCACTTCATTATCCTCGGGTGCACAAGCGAGAGCGCTGGCAGTCCATACGAGTGGACACCCAAGACCAGCACTCGCCAAATCAGACTCCGAGCAAATATGGCCGCCGCCAGCCCTTCTGTTCCCCGGCTTATGGACTAAACCTCTGCCAGGAAAGTGAACTATCGCGCGGCTCATGTGTTCCATTGACTGCTGCAGAATGAAAATATCAGAGACTACAAGAAGCATCTGCTCACCGGCCTTTTACATCCGAGCATTTCTCAAAACCGGGATATATTACTGTCTGCTGCCCCCTTCCCCAAATACACATTTCACTAAAGACTTCAGACAGCGCCTCTTTGCCCGTGACCCCTGTCGGATCTTATTTTGGAAGTAGAATGAGTAGTTTTTAGGGGGGAAACAGTCAGAGGCCTTTGTGGTCAGGGCTGTCTGAACTATGGGACGTCCAATCAATCGCGGCCCCCCCTTCCCTGTCCACTCGGATGCTCCTCACGCTGCTCACCCCCCCCCCGTCCCGCGCAGGGCTCACGGAGGTCATGTGTGGTCAGGAGCTGGGAATGGACAATCAGGCAGCAGTCAGCTCATCTCTGTGTGTGTGTGTGCTACTCTCAGGCTATACAGTTTATGAATTTAAGACATTTTTTGCTGGCGTTGGCAAAAATAAAGTTGGAATACAAAGGTTTTGATTATAAAGTTGACTTAAAAGAGCTACGTTATGGATTTATTCATATTTTAAAGCCAACCTGGGTCACCTCTGGAACAGCTCTGCAGGTTTAACTACCTTTACAAACATGATGTGGCTAAAAGAGAAGGTTTTTAATAAGAACTCTACTGGTGCCATAAAGAAACAGGGGAAGAGACCAGCAGGGGGCAGCAGAGGGCAGCAGAGATAAGTTATAATATGTGTCCGCCACAACAGTCTTTAGAACATAATCAAAGAAAAAAAGCAGTTAACTTACTTAATTTTTATGTATGATGCCATTTTACTACAAAATGTAAAAGTCTGTGAGGAATCAGTGGAAGCAGAGCTGTACATCGTTTTGTTTGTTGTTGTTTTTTTTGGGGGGGTAAATAAATTACTACTACTACTACTACTATTACTATTACTACTACAGGCAGCATACTACTACTACTATTACTACTACTACTACTTATACTACTACTACTACAGGCAGCATACTACTACTACTATTACTACTACTACTACTTATACTACTACTACTACAGGCAGCACACTACTACTACTATTACTACTACTACTACTTATACTACTACTACTACAGGCAGCATACTACTACTACTATTACTACTACTACTACTTATACTACTACTACTACAGGCAGCATACTACTACTACTACTACTACTACTTATACTACTACTTCTACTACTACTACAGGCAGCATACTACTACTACTACTACTACTACTACTAGTTATACTACTACTTCTACTACTACTACTGGCAGCATACTAGTACTACTACTCCTACTTTCCCAAACTACTAGGCTTGAACCCTTGAGTTTGTGGATGTTACATGAATGTGCTTCCCACTTGGACACCGAGGTCAGAAAGTACTTCTTCTTCTAAAAATCTAAGTAAAGTCTAAGTAAAGTTACCTTCCAGCTCAGGTCATGGGGCATTAACTAAGCATCCCAGTCACATTCTTGATGTTTTTATTTGACTTGTTAAACTCAAACACATTTCAACGGGACGTCCTCCGCTCTTCACGCTGCTCACAGATAGAGGTCATGTGTGGTCAGGAGCTGAGAATGGACCATCAGGCAGCAGCCGCAGCCAGAGCTATCACCACAGCTCATCTCTGTGTGTGTGTGTGTGTGTGTGTGTGTGTCTGTGTGTGTGTTTCTCTATGGGCCAGAAAACCCTGCCTGTGTTCGGTCTGCCTTTATCTCCCCCGCTGCAGAAGGGAACGCCAGCACATTTCAGAATGAACTATTGCTGCAATATACTCGCAATTTTACAGGACGCCGTGTGCACAAACCCGGGATTTCTTCACTCCTCCTAACGCCATGGCAGCTGCGCGGCTTATTGGAAACGCTGAGTTAAATCAAGCAAAATAACACCCAGGTTTTTAATAGCTGCGATATCAACTTACTCACATAATGTAATTATCTTGATTGTGCTGTATTAACATAGAATCTAGCAGATGGGAGATGGCAAACTGGATGCTATGGCAGTGCTTAGAAAAGCCTTGTGTAAGTAATTGTTTTACATAAAAGAGATCTATTGTCCTATTTTGTATCTTTTTAAACCAGTCTTGGTCTCCTCTAGAACAGTGTTTGATAGGGCTGTAACGATACAGTAGTACAGATGTATTGATTTTTTTCCCCTATGATACAACTACATTGATTCACATGACCTTTTATCGAATCGTAACGTTTTCTAGGAAGTGAATATTGATACACATGAAGTATCGATTAATCATATCGGAAATATCGAAATTTGAAATTTGTATGTTAAAATAAAACCAGATATCGCTTTTTGGAGATAAATTTTGTGTTTTTAATTAAATAAAATGTTATATTAAACTTTTCATCACTCCGGCTGCGGTGCTACATTTGAGAGTAAACTTTTATGATTTTTGGCAAAAAGTTGTATCGATTATCGATATGAAGGTGTTGAATTGTATCAAATGTTATTGTTCCAAATTAGCCAATATTGTTCTTGAATTGTATCGAAACACTTCTAATTAATAAATATCGTATCGTTGCAAAAATGTATCGTTACACTCCTAGGGCCAGATTTATCAAAGGTTTGCGTGCACGCTAACTGAATAAGATGCGCTAAAATTGGAGCAAACCCAGACGCAGTTGAGATTTGCGTGTCTTACAGGAGCAGAGCAAACGCAATGCAGATTTTGCTCCTGTGACCTAATGAATCTGTAAACTGAGGCGTTCTTCCCAGAGTGCGCAAATGGAAGGCGGAGAAAATGCAAATTCATTTATTTACCGCCCGCAATATTATTTATCAAGGCTCACCATGACTTTGCGTGAGAGAATAGCGTAGAAATTTAGCACGTTGGAGAAGGACGTGCTAATCTTTTGCACAGATATGGCTGCTGTGATTCGTGTGAGACGAAGGAGAAGAAATGAACAAATACGTAGGGTTAGAGTGTTTGCCACGCATGCAGATCTATTTGCCATGACGGAGGAAAAAATTATTCACCAGCACTTTCAGCTCTTCTTGGTAAAATTTTTGCTTCCGTTTGTGTTCCACTTCCGCACCTTCCATGACGCAAAACAATACACGCAATGATGCCATTTAAATAGCTCCGCCCCATCTGTTTGCACTGTCACCGGCCACGCAGTTTGTCTTAGTAATTCACGCGCAACACGACCATTAATAGCGGACGCATATTTTCTCACTGCACTCGCAGTTTAGCACCCGTCTTAGTAAATATGGCCCCTAGTGTTTTACAACCTTCAAAAAGATTATCAACCAAAAAGAAAGCATTTTCAATGCATACTTCACTGGTACTGTATAGAAACAGGTGAAGAGGCCAGCAGAGGGCAGTAGAGTGCAAAGCTATTGCATTCTTTTGAGCAGAAACAGAGAAAAAAAAGCTGTTTACTTCCTTAACCTTTTTGTATGATGGCATTTTACTACAAAATGAAAAAAAAATGTCTATGAGGAATCAGTGGAAACAGAGCTGTACACTGTTTTTTTTTAAATAAATAAATGATAGCAGACTGGATGGAGATGGCTTGTTGATTGGTCAGTGCTTCCTGGATTGGGCGGAAGGTAGAGTAAGTACAAACAAGCCGTTTGGAGTTAACAGAAAGACCAGCGCCAGACACTACAGGATTACCCAAACAGTTGTGAATGAAACATGACACGACTCATTATACAACATTATAACATGGAAGAAAGCTCAGAGACTTTGCATAATATAGCCCCTTTAACAAAACAGCTTTGGCGTCCATGTGAGGGTTAAATGAGTTGTTTAGTTGTTTTAAAAAAAAGCATTAGTGTGGACATGTATACTGGAGAGATAGAACTGAATCTCGGCGACAAACTAGCCTTGCAAGAATGGGAGAACTAACCCAGTGTCTCTGAACACGTCTCAGTTACCCATAAGAACAAGGCAGTGATGACTTTATTTCTTAGATTTCCATCACAACAGAGTGGCCAAAAAGCAGAGAAAATCTTAGTGATATGAGGAGAAGAAAACGAGAGTCAAGTCAAGCCAGGAGTCGTAAGTTTTTATGATAGTGCCTTTACACCAAAATCTAGAGAAAAATGCAATCAAAACAGCAAAGAAACAGCAAAGAAACAAGGTAAGCTGCATGGTTCCACTTTAAAAGAATAGTTGAGTAGTTCTATTAGATATTTTATCCAGCCTCAAAGGGTCACAAGCCTGTGTCTGTTTTGTGCCGGTACCAAACCTGGATTAATGGAAAAATTTCAATGGAAAAGTGTCAAAAACATGTCGACAATTACCAACAAAAAAAAAAAAAAAAAACATTTGAAAGCTGTGATAGAAAATAAAGGCTTTGTCATTAATTTTAGAGAAATTATATGAATCATTTTGGACATAATAAAATAAAAATAGCAAAAAATGTCTCAACAGTTTACCACAATGTCTTTTGCCAGCTGTATATTTTGTTGTTTATCTAGCCTCGGACTAACAGCGAGATAAGCGTCCCTGCCCATGGGCGATGCAGAGCCACAGGTTCACGTACAGTTACAGCTCCAGCTCCACAGAAGGCTGCAGCGGCTCAACAGCGAGGGAATCCCACCCACACACTCCTGGCTGTGAGGCAGGAGTGCAAACCGAAGATAC
Source organism: Bostrychus sinensis (assembly GCA_020698575.1). Lineage (NCBI taxonomy): Eukaryota > Metazoa > Chordata > Actinopteri > Gobiiformes > Eleotridae > Bostrychus > Bostrychus sinensis. The sequence continues at coordinate 7,451,861 of CM036256.1, forward strand.
CGAAGTTTAAGGCGGATTCAGCCCATAGCTTTTGTTACAGGCAGCATACAAGCTCTGAGCTCAACCTTCAGCAGAGCATTTGGAAAAAAAGCAATTCTCTTTAAGTGTCTTAAATTAAACCCTGCTTTAGTTTGCCTCTTTCTCAGCCAATTCCTTTGCAGTTCTGTTTCTGTAATTACTATCCTGTGCATCAGAGGGCAGGACAATCACAGCAGGGGTGGCTAATTTCTCCAGGTCTGCCTTGCTGCTACCTTCTTAGTTTCTGCTTATAAGGGGGAATATCAAATAGCTTTGCCAAAAACTTAGTAACACTATAATATATCTGTGGTTTATTCACAGTGTAACATGAACAAATGGTGAAAATATAGGGTTTCAGAGTCCGTGTGATGGTTAAATGAGTTGTTGTGGAGTAAATGAAGCGTGCAGCAACTCCCCCTGGTGTCTCTGGGCTGTAAGTGACACTTGCGAGTCTGAGTGTCGCCGGAAGTCTCGGATCTCGCGAGAAAGCGGCGCATCCAGGTTAGCAAAACAACAAGCTAGCGGTGGCTTTATTTCTCGATTTTAGAGAGCGGCCAAATGGAAGAAAAACTTTGGAAAGATACGTGGAGGGGAAAAGGAAAGTAACAGGAGTCAACTGGATTTGTGAGTGTTTACGACAGTGCTTTACTCTGAACTGTAGGGGGCGCTTTATAGAGGAAAATAAGGCAAAAAAAACTAGCAGAGTTACTGAGTTCTGCTTTAAATACCACGTTGTTCAGTTCTCTGTGTTTTTTCTTCATCTCATTGCCATTTTAACAACAGTAAAGCTGACGTCTGATGTATCCAACCACATTCAAACACTTTTTTTTCTGCTGGTGTCTCATGACTTTCGGGCTATATATTTTAAGATTATGTTGCCATACTTTTATACGCCAGCCTTCGAATCCATTTGGCAAAATGAAATGAAATGAGTCGGAAATCCCTTTTAACAATAATCATTCACACTGGGACAGAATAATCCTGTGCTAGATCTGTTTACCGTTGTTTTTTGCTTGTAGCTGAGTCCAGAGGCTGTTGATATTGCCAAGTCAAATTGACAGAGACAAGGCTACTTTTATAAATAAAATAAAAGAAATAATGAAGATATTATAAGAACCTTTTATCCTGGGTTTATGTTGCCAGGAAAACAAGCTCCATTGTTAGAACAAAACCTCTTTTTCATTCCTAATAATCCACCAAAACACTGCCAAATTAGATTCACGTCAAATTAGATTTTACTCCATGCATACAGTTAATCATAGCCAGCTGAATGTTTAGTTAAAGTGGATTTTTATTTACTGGAAATGACTCAACAAAGTGGCAAAAGACATTATGGTACACATACTTTCGTTAGGGTTATTGTTTTTATTTTATTTAACATTTTGACTAAATGGACTCTTTCTGTCAATAATCAATGGAAAAGCCTTTATTTTCTTTTGCGCCTGTCAAATGTTTTTATAACTGCTGACAAGTTTTTTTTACAGATTTCCATTGCGATTTTGGACCACTCTTTTTAAAGATATAATAAGTACAGAGCTGCTGTTTTATGCCATGTTCACCCTTCGTTTCTCAGATTGTTTACTCCTCCTGTGATTGTTCTGCTCTGCACGTGTTAAGACGAACTTCTTTGTATAAAACGGTAAGAGTCTGTGGCCGGGCTGTAACCGTGTGTTTTTGGTTGTTGTGCCGAGTCAGGGCATGAATAAAACTGGGCTAGAACTGTACATATTTTTTTTTTTCCTAACTTTTTCTTCGAGTCCTTTTCCTCCCTCTTCCTCCGTTGCCGTGGTAACTCTCTCTCTCTGCTGCACCCCCTCTTCCCCCTCCCTCTCTCTTTCTCTCTCCTCCTCTTTCTCCATCTCTCTCTCTCTCTCTCTCTCGCTCTTCTCTCTCCAGCGGCTGGTTGGATCGTTGCTATAGAAACAGACTTATTTAAAAAGAAGAGCGAAGAAATTATCTTTTTTTTTTCCCTCTCGCTCCCTCGGCCCACCTCCCTCCTTTCCTTCCATCTCTCCTTCCTTCCTTCCTTCCTTCCCTCCCTCCTTGCCGGCTCGCCTAAATCGCAGCCTCGCAGACCTCTTCTTTCATTTCGTGGCTCTCTGTGTTGTGTGGATTTGCACTGATTTCTTTCTTTTTTTTTTCCCATTCACTCTCCTCTGAGCGTTTTCTTTTTTTCCCCTCTCTCTCTCTCTCTCTACACACACAGGCGTCTCTAAAAAGCACACATTTTGAAGCACACGCACACTTCTTCTTCTTCTTCTTGCTCATTAACAAGCGCCCCTCGCAGACCTACATTCAAAAAGTGGATTCTCTGTTTGTGGCTCTGCGCTGACTTTGGTTATTTCTCTGGAGACTCGCCAAACGCAACAAAAAAAACTATGTCTTAATCTCTCAGAGCTGCTCATTTATTCCACCAGGCTAACAATGAGTTTTTGCAATAAAGGGCTCAGTAAAGAGATTAAGATCCACGAAGTAAAACAAAGTGAGATTGAAATGACTTCTGTGTAAGGATCTGTTACAGAGAAACACGACTGGTCTGTTTTCAAGGACACGGTTTTCTTTTAATAATGAATGAAGTAGTGTGAATATAATAACAGAAACGACACTTGTGAGACTGCCGTTGTCTTTTGGCTGCCAAAGCTTTACAGGAGGTAAGCCAGGGGTTCTCAAACTGTGGTACGGGTGCCACTGGTGGTACGCAGGACCTTCTATTGGAGCTCAGGCGTCTTTAGCAGCTCAGTTCCTGATTTAGGCTGATTTAGAGTCTATACGGCAGATCAATACTTAGCCCTGGTTTGGCCTGGTTTAGACCTGGTTTAGTCCTGGTTTAGACCTGGTTTAGACCTGGTTTAGTCCTGGTTTAGTCCTGGTTTAGACCTGGTTTAGTCCTGGTTTAGTCCTGGTTTACAGCTGGTTTAGTCCTGGTTTAGTCCTGGTTTAGACCTGGTTTAGTCCTGGTTTAGTCCTGGTTTAGTCCTGGTTTAGACCTGGTTTAGTCCTGGTTTAGACCTGGTTTAGATCTGGTTTAGACCTGGTTTAGTCCTGGTTTAGATCTGGTTTAGATCTGGTTTAGACCTGGTTTAGACCTGGTTTAGTCCTGGTTTAGATCTGGTTTAGACCTGGTTTAGATCTGGTTTAGATCTGGTTTAGACCTGGTTTAGATCTGGTTTAGACCTGGTTTAGTCCTGGTTTAGATCTGGTTTAGATCTGGTTTAGATCTGGTTTAGATCTGGTTTAGACCTGGTTTAGACCTGGTTTAGTCCTGGTTTAGATCTGGTTTAGACCTGGTTTAGACCTGGTTTAGATCTGGTTTAGACCTGGTTTAGACCTGGTTTAAATCTGGTTTAGACCTGGTTTAGACCTGGTTTAGACCTGGTTTAGACCTGGTTTAGACCTGGTTTAGATCTGGTTTAGATCTGGTTTAGATCTGGTTTAGACCTGGTTTAGACCTGGTTTAGTCCTGGTTTAGATCTGGTTTAGATCTGGTTTAGATCTGGTTTAGATCTGGTTTAGATCTGGTTTAGACCTGGTTTAGTCCTGGTTTAGATCTGGTTTAGATCTGGTTTAGACCTGGTTTAGACCTGGTTTAGTCCTGGTTTAGATCTGGTTTAGATCTGGTTTAGACCTGGTTTAGATCTGGTTTAGACCTGGTTTAGACCTGGTTTAGTCCTGATTTAGACCTGGTTTAGACCTGGTTTAGATCTGGTTTAGATCTGGTTTAGACCTGGTTTAGTCTTATTTCAGTTTACTGAAGCTTGTAAATCCTGATGTCATGGTGTGGTGCATGAGGTTAAGGAGGCTGCCCACGAACTGGAAGGTTGTCGGTTTAATCCCCACTTTGACCCAGCCCCTACTGCTGTTGTGTCCTTTGGCAACACACTTCACCCACATTGCCTATACTCCAGTCACAGTATGTGGATATTGCAGTACGCTGGTTTCAACAGGAAGGGCATCTGACATAAAACTGTCCAGAACTTCATATTTTTGTAAACCAACTTGCGTTATTTTTGCTGTTCTTTATTGAGTACTGAGCCTTTCATTTCTGTTGCAGAGTTTTGCTGATTCCTAAATCACTAACAGCTGAAAAAAGTTTATATTCTGAATTAAACAAGTTCATACTTCTAACTCAAAATCGAAAGGAGCGCACAAAAAAAACTCAGCGCGGAGTTAAAAAAAAAAGGTGATTTTACTGATGATAGTTTGACAGAATGAGAGAAGCAGGTCCAGGAGGTGACAGGACAGTCCCATAACAGACAGGAGATCATCACTGGAGCTGCTGCTGGAGTCTTCGTCTTCCATTATTATTACTGTAGAAAAACCAAAACCTACAATAAAAGTTTAAATCTCCCACTTTCCTATTACAATAAAATCTAAATCTAAGGATTAATCAAAGCTACAAATATTATTTTTTAATTGTAAACATAAAATCAAACCAATATTTTGTGATATCGCCCAACTATCTGGACATTTTGGGCATTTCTTTTGTCAGAGAGTACATTGTGTTTTGCGCCCGTCACAGGATATTGCAAGGAAACCCATATAAATGCTAAACCCTGACAGGACTGCGCTCCTACTTAAAGCCTCCATCTCAAAACAATATCAACCCTCGGCGTAAAAAACTAAAAAACACCTCCTCCTCCTCCTCCTCCTCCTCCTCCTCCTCCTCCTCCTCCTCCGTCCACAGCTGAGTCCTGGCATCTGCGTGACGTCAGCTCCACCTCAGCACCTCTTCAGCAGCCCGGCTCTTATCCGTGCTCCCTGTATCAGCCTTCACCGTGAGGAGATACTGTCACCGCTACACACACACACACACACACACACACACACACACACACACACACACACACACCTGTCCCGCTCCCCCCCGTCCCGCCTCATCGAGCTGCAGCCAGCCGAGGGGAGCGCACCGTGTTATCTGCCCCTGATAGTTATCGACTTACATTAAAACATAAGAGAGGAGCGGGGAGCGACACGCAGATCTACGCTCAGGGGGAGAGCAAACAGAGGACGCACTGTAAAAATGAGAAAATACACTCAAATAACAGTAAAATATGTAAAAAATACTACATTATAGTAAAGAAAATCACCTCGCAGAATGAAAAATACCATTTAAAGCTGTCTCCAGGCTTTATTATTAAGGATTTCAATGCGATAGTAAGCTTCCAATGCTCTTATTGGTTGTTGGTCTACACAACTTGTCAACACTGCATTAACGGCAGCAGGAAATAACGCTTGGACAATAGCGGTCCCAGCACTGGCTACAATTGGTCACGCAACAAAAAAAGACAAATTATTCCAGCTAAAAATGGACAGACAGAAATGAAGTTCAATTAAAAACCATGAGAGCTTTTTCATTTGTTGGGATTGTTCAGTGTGTCCCTGCAGGGCTACCATAGACGTGTGGGATTGCAATCTTCACTGTTTCCCACTAAATGTCACAAAAAGTCATATATTATATTGGTCATTACTACAAATTTGCTGTCATTTGCATGCACTTGGAAAAGATTGGAATTGGTATTGGTCTCAGTAAAACTGCACAGAGCTGGACTTGAAACATTTGTTTAGTTCAGTGGCAAATGTGTTTTTTGACTCTCAACTGAGCCACAAATCATTTAAATTTATTCAAATCATTTCATCTACATTTTATTTATATAGCACAATATCACAACAGCTGTGGCCTCATATTAGTCACACAACCAAACATAAACACACAATCAAACATAAACATTAACAACAGACAGTCCGCTCTACTTCTCGGTAAAGGAAAAACTCCTAAAAAAAACAGCTCTGGGGGGGAAAAAAAACAAGAAACACTGAAGGAGAGCTCTACTCCCAGGTTAGAAAAGCTATAAATGTGTCTAGGACTTTGTCACAGCAAAGAATGCACAACTAATTGTCTGTTTCTTTACTGCCCCCTTGTGGTTGGAGTTAGTGCCTTCTGAGATTTATCCCTATCTTGCAACACCACTGAATTATTTCAACAATATACTCTAATGTCTTTTAAAATACTAATAATACTAATAAAATTGTGAGTAGACATTAATTTCGGTGAGTGACACAAATACTCCCACGAGCCACTGGCCGGGTTTATTTTATGCACACATCTATAACTTTTAACTTTAGAGGTTAGACCTGAATTTATGTTGCTTTGAGAATATGCCATTTCGTATATAATAAATCATCATTATTAAAAAAGAAACATTTGAATTTAAACAAAATAATGTTTAAATAATGTGACACTACATGTACAGACACTCTTTTTCTGCCGAGGTAAACCTGTTTTTTGATATTTGATAAATCTCTGTCCATACATAAAACTAGGGCTGCAACTCACGATTATTCTGATAATCAGAGAATTGTGAGTAAAATGGTTATAAACTTGAGGTGTTTTATAGTTTTTGCCAAAAATTGGTGATACTGCTACCAAAGATTTTTACAAAATTAAATCAGACAGAGCTACAAGCATGCTTCTTGAAGATGTTTGCATAAAATATAATCTATAATACATATATGATATTTTTAATAAAAAACACAAAATGTACAAAATTGTTTTTAACTTTTTACTGCTCTCTCTAGGTAATAAAACCTTCTCTCACAGAACGTGGCATGTGTCAGAGTCTATTAAATATCGTAGATGGCGATTATTCGATTTCTAAATTAGTTGATAATTATTTCGATTAATCTGATTCATTGTTGCAGCCCTACAAAAAAAACAAATGAACATTTCTTAAAGCTTATTGTATGCTTTAAAATACACCCAAAACAACTTTATTGATTAAATTGTGGCTAGTAAAAACATACTGGCTTGCTTTTTTGACAAATTTTGACAAAGCCACAGTGGTCAGTGAGCAAAAAAGTTAAAGTAAAGCCCATTATACCAAATTAATACATACAAGATACCTGAAGTGTCTTGCCAAAAGACACAACAGCAGAAAGAAAATGTCATTCACAGCTGCTCTTCTTTAACAGTAAACTTGTCAGAGTATTTTTTACAGTGTGGGTGGCGATGGATCCCGCCTTTCATCATCCATAATCACCCGAGCCATCTCCGTCTTTGAAACAACGCCGCTTCTTTTATCACCGTTTAAAATCCACGCTACAAAGCCACGCATTAGGACTACAGCGCATACATCTGAGCTCTGCCTATGCAATAAAATCATTCGGTTACATGAGTTCAGTCTTTTTTTCCCGATAAGAGGAATAATATGGGAGAGAAATCCGGCGCGGGGAGGATTGGAAGGAAGCGTTTAATGGCACGTTAAGTGAAAAGTGAAGCCGGTGGATGGTTGGAGTTTGTGGGGCGTGAAAAATGAGGATTATGATTGTCACGCCTCGGATTTGCAAAAGTATTTTAATATTAGAGAAACTTTTTTCCCCCTCCTCCTCGTACGGCTTTACTTTTGAGTCAGATACGAGCTCTGGAAGTGGCTCTAATAGAATTAATTCTGGTTTACAGCAGCCTGAAAAGGACAGAGCTGAAATTGAATGAAACACATCAAACGAAACGGTGCAACAGATGATTTTTCCTCCGATTAATGTTTGGTTAAAAAGTCGAGCCGCGAAACATCTGAGAGAACAGACTCGGCTGCCTACTGCGCCATATGTTGGGAAAAATAATGCAGGAGATGATTTCATTTGGGTTACAATGGCACCTGTTCTGCAGCAGCTTTTACAGCGGCCTCTGTGTTTCCAGCTCGTTTTGATAATTCATCCTCTGCATCGGTGATTCTTAAACCTTTCACACCGAGAGCCACCACAGGATGCATTTGGCTTTGTTTAATGAACTAAAATGAGCCTAAATCAAGAGTTTAAACAATGGAGAAAACAAGAAAAATGCATTAAGGACAGAGCAGGGACTAAACCAGGACGAATCAGTGGTCTACTCTTCAAACTCGGACTAAAACAGGAAGAAAATCAGCTCTAAATTAAACTAAAGCAGAACTGAGTCCTGAGTACCACCACTGGTACCTGTACCGCAGCTTGAGAACCACTGCGCTAAATTTAGATGACTTTGTTGTGATTGTTCAGTTTGGTTCAAGACTTGGTTTAGTCCTGGTTTGGTCCTGGTTTGGTCCTGGTTAAGTCCTGGTTTAGACCTGGTTTTAGTCCTAGCTTAGACCTGGTTTAGTCTTGGTTTAGTCCTAGTTTAGTCCTGGTTTAGACCTTGTTTAGTCGTAGCTTAGACCTGGTTTAGTCCTGGTTAAGTCCTGGTTTAGATCTGGTTAAGTCCTGGTTTAGATCTGGTTTAGACCTGGTTTAGTCCTGGTTAAGACCTGGTTTAGTCCTAGCTTAGACCTGGTTTAGTCCTAGCTTAGACCTGGTTTAGTCCTGGTTTAGACCTGGTTTAGTCCTGGTTAAGACCTGGTTTAGTCCTGGTTTAGTCCTGGTTAAGACCTGGTTTAGATCTGGTTTAGACCTGGTTAAGACCTGGTTTAGTCCTAGCTTAGACCTGGTTTAGTCCTGGTTAAGACCTGGTTTAGTCCTAGCTTAGACCTGGTTTAGTCCTGGTTAAGACCTGGTTTAGTCTTGGTTTAGTCCTGGTTAAGACCTGGTTTAGATCTGGTTTAGACCTGGTTAGGACCTGGTTTAGTCCTAGCTTAGACCTGGTTTAGTCCTGGTTAAGACCTGGTTTAGTCCTAGCTTAGACCTGGTTTAGTCCTGGTTAAGTCTTAGTTTACCCATGATTCAGACACAGTTTAGTGTTGGTTTAGTTTCCGGTTAAATCTCATATAAGTCCTGGTTAAGTCCTGGGTAGACCCGGTTTAGTTCTGAATTAATCCTGGTTTAGATCTGGTTTAGACCTGCTTCATTCTTGGTTTAGTCCAGTGTCAGTCCTGATTTTGTTCTGTTTTTATTCTGGTTTAGACCTGGTTTAGACCTGGTTTAGACCTGGTTTTAGGTGTGATTCAGACACGGTTTAGTGATGATTAAGTTTCCTATGTTGGTCCTGGTTAAGTCCTAGTTTAAACCATTTTTATTCTTGGTTTAGTCCCATGTCAGTCCTGGTTTAGTTCTGGTTGAGTCAAGACTTCATGTAAACGTATATAACATTAGTATAACTGTAGTTCTATAGATAAAAGCAAAAATAAAACCTCTCCATCTTCTCTGTAAATTTCTAAAAATAGTAGTGAGGTTGGTTATGATCTGTTCAGACTTAGTGATTAATACATGTAATCAAATGTAGCAAGGAGATTTAATTAATGAGCCTCTTGTTTGGTTAATGAGATGGGACACTGCATTACACGCTACATAAGATAAGCTTTCTCCACACTGCCACAAACACACTCTGCTGTAAGTGGGACTCTACACTGTAAAACCCCCGGTGCACGCACTCCTCCTGCAGCGTGGATAATCCGGGGCCACAGACAAAACCCTGTGATAGTGATCTTGTAATGGATCAGATGGATTTAATTCAGCGCCGGACACTGTCTCATTCCTGTGCGTGAATGGATTTCTTGTGGGAGGTCTGTTTGATCGTCCTGCCCCGTACATGCAGAGATACAGTCGCAGTCAAATCCAGCACACAAAAGGAGTGGCCTGGAGTTTTTCTAGCAGTGCCAAGCCCAAATAAATGAAGCCTATGCCACATCAATGTCACCACTGCACACAATAGGAGGCAGATCATTTGCTGTGTGCCCAAAGTAAAGGTTTTATAACATGAAAAGCTTTCTAAGTAGCATTATTAAAGAGATAAACAGGGACTGAACCAGAAGAAAGCCAGGACCCTAAACCAAGGTGAAACCAAGACTGAACTAGGACTAAAACAATCACAACTAAACTGTCCCAACTTCAAATTTAACCCCAAAAACAGGAATAAAACTGGCTCTAATTAAAACTAAATCAGAACTGCACCCAACAATGGTCACCCAGCTTAAAAAAAACACTGAGCTATGGTGCACTAGTCTTTACTTTTTACTTTTCATTGGCACAGGAGACCAAAACAACCAACAAACAGCTGGACGTCCCAGTGTCTTACATCAGTTTAGAGACGTTACTGCTCCTTCAGGTCGAAGTAAAGCCGGTCATACACTGCATGAATTATTTAGCCTCAGAAGATTTATAGAAAGCACACTGCAAGACGTGGAAATCATGAATCGTAAACTACCTAGTGATGGGAATTTCAGTTCAGTGTCAAGATCCGGCTCTTTCAGTTCCCAAATAGTTCTTCATTTTATTACCTAGACCTTTTATAGTTACAAATGTAGCACAGTTTTGACAAATGAGTTGTACTCATTATAACTCAAATACATGGATTGTGATTTGATACAAAGAAAAACACCTATAATTAAGCATAAAAATAAAATAGGGCAATTGTTGACTTTTTCTTGTTACTTATACACAGACACACCCGAACAAAAAGCAGGGTTATTTAGTATTAAAAAGTAAAAACAACAGCAACTCAAAACTCAAAAAACCTTGTCATAAATATAGAACCTAATAAAAAATAAATAATGTGCATTGTATAAGCACCAAACAGCTTCAGGTGTCTCTCTCTGAACTTAATGTTACTTTTATTCAACCAACAAGCTTTTTTTTTTTGACCGGAAATGACAGACTTCTCCCAAAAGATAATAAGACGATGTACAAGAGGAAAAAATATTTCTAAGCTTTTTTTTTTTTACATTTGAACAAAAAGTGGGCTGTAAATTTGCCAGAGGTTATGAATAATTCTGGGCTTCACTGTATCTAACTGTAATTTTGGCTTTGAGGAAAACCAAGTGCCTTGGCTCAGAGAGACTGATCTGGTTTATTATCTCGGTTATCTGCTCGGTTTTGGAAAAGATCCTTTCAGAAAAAGGCTCTCACTGTTTACTTTAAAGAGCTGGGTCTTTGTACCGTAGGTGCAATAGAGAGACAGACAAACTCTACGATGAATTTTCTAAAATATCTGACCCTGCCTGAAGTCTTTGGTCTTAAAACGGTTCTCTCTGTGATCTTTGTCTCTGTCTCACTGTAAAGCGTTCGACCACTGTTTTTGAGTTGAGCTACGACGGACGATTATGAATTTTTCACCATGGACAGCCAAAACTTTGCATTATCTCCCCTGCTTAAGACACTTATAATCAGACAAAGACAATAAAGTCAGATTTCACCACCTGCATGTGTTCTGGGAGGGGTTCTGACTCCCTCGCTTCTTGCAGCGTGCACAATCAGGGCCATAGACAAAAAAACCTCGTCGTAGCGATCCTGGAATGGATTTGATTGATTTCATTCAGCGCTGGGCAATTTCTCATTTTGGAGATGCCTCTGAATGGATTTGCAGTGGGAGGCCTGCTCGGGTTGTTCGCTCTCAGCTCCACACGAGACAGGCAGGGCCAGAAAACACAGCCGAAAACACAAACTAGCTCTGCGCTCCAATATTTGATCTCCAAGCTTTTGAGTTGACATTTTTTCTTCGTATAAAAGGAAAGCACTTCGACCCTTTTCTGCTTTCTGCATTTCTTTGAAAGCGTCTCCGTGGAGAGAGAGAGGGGCTGTTTCCAGTTCTCACTTTTGAATCTAAAAAAGCAAAAAAAAAGCAGAGAGAGAGAGGGCTACTTCCAGCCTTTTATCACTTTTATTGAATTGCGGTACGGAGAGCCACTTTATTTATCCTCCCAGGGCTGTGAGCAGGGCGGCGCTTTGTGCACTGCAGCGTTCCTCTCCGAAAGGAAATCTGCTGGAAATGCCTTGGAAAAGTCCGGGTTGGCGTTCCCAGGAGAGAGCCCGTCTATAATAGGCCCAGGCCGCTGCAGACCGCTCCACACATAAATCTCAGCCCACAGACCCCTGGCTCTCTCCTGGATGTCCCACTCCCCTTCTAACCCTCATCCTCTGCTACATCTGTGGATTCTCTGCACTGACCTGCTTCGTGTGTCGCTAGGCAGCTTTTACTGACATATTTACTCATTCTTTCTACTCTTAAGTAGGTCCTAGATTATGCATTTTTCATTTTTTTTAAACAGTTTTGCATTAGTATTTCACATTTTCTGACCTAAATGAAAGTATATGTATGGAAAACATCTTCTTTTGGGGAGCTGATATTTAGACTCTGCAGAAAACGCTTGGATTAGGTGTCTGTAGCCCCCTGCTGGCAACAATGGGGAATAGACAGAGCATAAAGTGGCTTTTTAGCACAACTATTAGCAACATGCTAACAGATAGATAAATGAGCTGAGTGCTTCATGATGGCAATTTAAGCAGGATCACTCAAACATGCGTGAATGAAACAAAATACTACTCCAGGTTTGTTTTTGAGGTGGAAACAACTTTATAACCTGGTTAAAAGCTCAAAAAAGTTGATTTTGCAGAAAAGGGGACCTTTAAGGCGAGACACTACAGGGGACTAACAGATACTGGGAAACCTCTCCAGTGGATTACTGGCATCAACACAAGAAAAAGGTTTTGCAATTTTTGTGCAATTGGATGTTTAAATTTGAAAAGTAGGCATTATATACACACAAAGATGCATAGATTTCAAAAAACAAGATCTGAATATTGGATAGAGCCAGGATTAATATCCTTGGTTCATTTTTGTTGACAGATTACATTTGAATGAATAGGAACAACTGGGCCATAGTCTGTAGAAAAGACATAGTAGTGTTTTTACAGATATTTGTTGGACATGGAGCCCAAAACTAGAACAGCCATTTGTTAACCCTATGTCACAATCAGAACATAGTTAAAGCTCATCTGGAGTTGGTGGAGGAACAGCCAGCTATGTGTTCATGATAGCACTTCACAAAAACATTCCTAAAAAATCAAGTTAATGAAGTGTTCTGTTATCGATGGCCTTTCCCTGTTACCATTTTCTAAACCTGCACTGGCTTCCATTTGAAATCATATTCCTCCTCCTCCTCCTCCTCCACCTGCACAGCCCCTTCCCCCAATCTGTATTATTTTCTTTATTGGCCTCATTCCTTGATTCTTTCTCTCTCCACACATTCATCTCTGCTCTGCGTCTTCACATGGTCCACCCCCTCCTCCCTCCTCCCTCCTCTCTGCCCCTGCCTCATTTACCTCCACAAAACCTCAGCTTCTCTTTGGCCCGTTCACAAAGCAGCTCTGCCCCGCCATGCTCTCACTCTGCCATCCTTTTATTAGCCTTTCTTCAACCTCCTCGGCTCACCCTGGCTCCGCTCTGAACTGCAAAGCTCACCTCTTGCCTTCTATACCCCCCCCCCCCCCCCCCCCCCCCCCCCTTCCCCCAGTGCCCCGTTTTTACACCGGAGCTGCAGACTCCGCGCTGTGTGTTTGGGTCCCACATCAAGGACAGTTTGAACCGAGCACCTAAACTTTCACCAGTTCTTGAATCAAATATATTATTCAAAGATTACTTCCAGAAATGTCAATTGCCTCCTCGCACTCTCACTCTCGCATCAATGAGAGTAAAAAAGAAATCATTAGCGGTGGCTAGCTGTGGAGAAGGATGTGTGGGCTGGCTCCTTACTGACTCTCATTCAAAACTCATTAAGTTACTAAGGCGGCATATTTGTGTGTGTTGCATTCATGGAAACACTTTCTCTTCCCTCAAGGTCTGTCTGCAGATC
>CM036256.1:7472907-7620407 GCA_020698575.1 Bostrychus sinensis
AAAGTAACTAAGTACTTTTACTTTTACTTTGTTACACTGCTCCACACAGTCCTGCCTCATCTGTGTTGTAGGAAAACCAGGACTAAACCAGGACTAAACCAGGTCTAAATAAGGACTAAACCAGGACTAAACCAGGTCTAAACCAGGACTAAACCAGGTCTAATCCAGGACTAAACCAGGACTAAACCAGGACTAAACCAGGTCTAAACCAGGTCTAAACAAGGACTAAACCAGGACTAAACCAGGTCTAAACCAGGACTAAACCAGGTCTAAACCAGGACTAAACCAGGTCTAAACCAGGACTAAACAAGGACTAAACCAGGACTAAACAAGGACTAAACCAGGACTAAACCAGGTCTAAACCAGGACTAAACCAGGACTAAACCAGGTCTAAACCAGGTCTAAACAAGGACTAAACCAGGACTAAACCAGGTCTAAACCAGGACTAAACCAGGTCTAAACCAGGACAAAACCAGGACTAAACCAGGACAAAACCAGGACTAAACCAGGACTAAACCAGGTCTAAACCAGGTCTAAACAAGGACTAAACCAGGACTAAACCAGGTCTAAACCAGGACTAAACCAGGTCTAAACCAGGACTAAACCAGGTCTAAACCAGGACTAAACAAGGACTAAACCAGGACTAAACAAGGACTAAACCAGGACTAAACCAGGTCTAAACCAGGACTAAACCAGGACTAAACCAGGTCTAAACCAGGTCTAAACAAGGACTAAACCAGGACTAAACCAGGTCTAAACCAGGACTAAACCAGGTCTAAACCAGGACAAAACCAGGACTAAACCAGGACTAAACCAGGACTAAACCAGGACTAAACAAGGACTAAACCAGGACTAAACCAGGTCTAAACCAGGACTAAACCAGGTCTAAACCAGGACTAAACCAGGACTAAACCAGGACTAAACCAGGTCTAAACCAGGTCTAAACAAGGACTAAACCAGGACTAAACCAGGTCTAAACCAGGTCTAAACAAGGACTAAACCAGGTCTAAACAAGGACTAAACCAGGACTAAACCAGGTCTAAACCAGGACTAAACCAGGTCTAAACCAGGTCTAAACAAGGACTAAACCAGGACTAAACCAGGACTAAACCAGGACTAATCCAGGACTAAACCAGGACTAAACCAGGTCTAAACCAGGTCTAAACAAGGACTAAACCAGGTCTAAACAAGGACTAAACCAGGACTAAACCAGGTCTAAACCAGGACTAAACCAGGTCTAAACAAGGACTAAACCAGGTCTAATCCAGGACTAAACCAGGACTAAACCAGGTCTAAACAAGGACTAAACCAGGTCTAATCCAGGACTAAACCAGGACTAAACCAGGACTAAACCAGGTCTAAACCAGGTCTAATCCAGGTCTAAACCAGGACTAAACCAGGTCTAAACCAGGTCTAAACCAGGACTAAACCAGGTCTAAACCAGGACTAAACAAGGACTAAACCAGGACTAAACCAGGTCTAAACCAGGTCTAAACAAGGACTAAACCAGGACTAAACCAGGTCTAAACCAGGTCTAAACAAGGACTAAACCAGGTCTAAACAAGGACTAAACCAGGACTAAACCAGGTCTAAACCAGGACTAAACCAGGTCTAAACCAGGTCTAAACAAGGACTAAACCAGGACTAAACCAGGACTAAACCAGGTCTAATCCAGGACTAAACCAGGACTAAACCAGGTCTAAACCAGGTCTAAACAAGGACTAAACCAGGTCTAAACAAGGACTAAACCAGGACTAAACCAGGTCTAAACCAGGACTAAACCAGGTCTAAACAAGGACTAAACCAGGTCTAATCCAGGACTAAACCAGGACTAAACCAGGTCTAAACAAGGACTAAACCAGGTCTAATCCAGGACTAAACCAGGACTAAACCAGGACTAAACCAGGTCTAAACCAGGTCTAATCCAGGTCTAAACCAGGACTAAACCAGGTCTAAACCAGGTCTAAACAAGGACTAAACCAGGACTAAACAAGGACTAAACCAGGTCTAAACCAGGTCTAAACAAGGACTAAACCAGGTCTAATCCAGGACTAAACCAGGACTAAACCAGGACTAAACCAGGACTAAACCAGGTCTAAACCAGGTCTAAACAAGGACTAAACCAGGTCTAATCCAGGACTAAACCAGGACTAAACCAGGTCTAAACAAGGACTAAACCAGGTCTAATCCAGGACTAAACCAGGACTAAACCAGGACTAAACCAGGTCTAAACCAGGTCTAATCCAGGTCTAAACCAGGTCTAATCCAGGTCTAAACCAGGACTAAACCAGGTCTAAACCAGGTCTAAACAAGGACTAAACCAGGACTAAACAAGGACTAAACCAGGTCTAAACCAGGTCTAAACAAGGACTACACCAGGTCTAATCCAGGACTAAACCAGGACTAAACCAGGACTAAACCAGGACTAAACCAGGTCTAAACCAGGTCTAATCCAGGTATAAACCAGGACTAAACCAGGTCTAAACCAGGTCTAAACAAGGACTAATCCAGGACTAAACCAGGTCTAAACAAGGACTAAACCAGCACTAAACCAGGTCTAAACAAGGACTAATCCAGGACTAAACCAGGTCTAAACAAGGACTAAACCAGCACTAAACCAGGTCTAAACCAGGACTAAACCAGGTCTAAACCAGGTCTAAACAAGGACTAATCCAGGACTAAACCAGGTCTAAACCAGGTCTAAACAAGGACTAATCCAGGACTAAACCAGGTCTAAACCAGGTCTAAACAAGGACTAATCCAGGATTAAACCAGGTCTAAACAAGGACTAAACCAGCACTAAACCAGGTCTAAACCAGGACTAAACCAGGACTAAACCAGGTCTAAACCAGGTCTAAACAAGGACTGAACTAGGACTAAACCAAGGTCTAGGTCTGAAGCAGGATTAAACCAGGACTAAATCAGAACAAACCCAGGTCTGAACAAGAACTACCCAAAGAAAATAAACCAGGAATAAACTAAGACTAATCAGAGACTAATTATAAAAATCCAACACTAATTATTCAGACAACAGTGGTTTAATAACAGCAGAACAAAGAAAAACAGACAGAAAACAGAAGAAAATCTGACATTAAACAAAATAAAGCACAAATATAGAAGAAGAGAAGAGGAAAGCTTTAACTCAAACTAAAAAAATCAGTTAAGTGATCCTTTGGGACTGAAATTGTGTGAAATGTGAAGGAAAACCTCCAGTAACATTGATATTGTGTTTAGCTAAAGTCCTGCAAATGTCTGCAGTACATCTGATATTTCCTTTGTACAATTCATTCTAACAAACTCAAGCTTCAGGTTCAAGCTACTCACTCTGTTCAAGTGGACAAGAACGTTCAAGAATTTCTCTCATTGTGACGAAAACCACAAAGATCTGCCCAGTTAGAACGACATGACGCAGTATTTTCTTTTCAAAAGCCAAATAATTGTAATTCCTCTTCTTTTTTGACGCCAAAACCCAAAACCAATCAATCAAAAAACATGCACTGATAGTCGTCCAGGTCATAATCCACTAAAAACTAAGATAAAGACAGAACTACAGACAATGTAAAGGGAATTTTGATCAAACATGTTCTTCAAACCTATGTCCAAATGCTTTTTTTTTTACATTTTGCATATATTTCCAACAGAAAAAGCTAAATTTCTGACACTACCTCAGCAAACTGGAAACACTCTTCCTCAGCCGTTTACTGCCACAGCTCCAGCCATGGCACAAAAGAAGATTTGTTCCCTTCTTTATTGTCGTTAACGGCAACATGACAGACACAGTTTCACCTTTTTCACATTTTCATTTTAGCAATTTCATATTTTTTACCTTTCCATTGGCAAAAGGTAACCAAAAAAAGCATGCTGTACTTTTCAAAGCTGCATTATGGATTTGGCTTTAGAGAATTTTTTGACAAAACAAGAAGCAAACACACAAAAACACAACATTTTCTTAAACAAAGCGTGTGTTGTTCTTGTGATAAACAGTCACATGCAACCCCAGAAGAAGAAAGTCCTCTCTGCGCAGATCTTCACACATTTTCTTCCGTTTTTTACTCAGAAGCGCAGCAGTGTCAGGGAAATTATTGTAACACTTATGACAAAAAAAGGTCATATTTTTGGAGGATGTGCTCTTCTCTGTGTGTGTGTGTGTGTGTGTGTGTGCGTGTGCGTGTGTCTTTGTCTGCGGGTGCGCGCGGGGCCCCATCTATCAGCAGGATCAATAAACGGGGCATTAATATTAGTAATGGGGCTTTCCTTCACTCCGCTGAACATGTCTTTTGGCTCAGATATGAATTTCCCTTGGCACCTCGGCTCCTGTGCGCGTGGGCTGCAGGAGGGGGGGTGGTGGGGCGCGCACGGACACGAGCGCCAGACCGTATACCTGCACGCTCAGAGAGAGAGAGAGAGAGAGAGAGAGAGAGAGAGAGAGTCCGTGCGTTCACCTTCAGCCTCCCCTCTTGCGCGCACTCGCTTTTTTTCGCCCCCCTCTTTCCTTGACATTAAACGGAATGCACGTGCGCGGCGCGTGTGTAAATCGATCCGGCGTGACTCACGTTAAAGCGCGTGCGCCGGGGGGTACTGGAAGGGTGCCTTGCCTCATCCATCATCCACGGGTGGCGAGATGCGCGCAAACGTGGAACACATTTTTTTTTTCGCGCCGCGCGTCAAGCAAATGGACGCGCTCGAGCGTTTCAAAGGTCACGTCAAAGCAATGTCGTGCGCGCGTCTTTGGTGGTCTTCTTCATCATCGCTCATCGCTCACTGAGATGTTATCCTCCTCCAGTGATGATGATGATGATGTCCGCACGCACGCGCCCAGACACAAAAACACAGAAGACAACACAGGAGCGCACGGACAAACGCGTAACAAACCAAACCAAGCATCCCACTGAGAGAAAACTTTCCTTTTTCTTTCTTTTTTTTTTCTTTTAAGGCGCCTTACCTTGCGTTAAAGTGATGGCCAAAGTTAGGATCCACAAAGCTGGCATGGTTCACCCGCGCGCGTTCACATTCCTCCCCGCGTCCCCCGCTGAACACAACGCGTCCCGAGCGGATGACTTCCAGCGGAATCCGGCGTGAGTCATGAGAGTCACAAACATCCAACCCCTCTCTTTTTTTCTTCTTCTTCTTTTTCTTCTTCCTCTTTTCCTCTGCGCTCTTTCCGCTCGCTTTCCGCTCGTTTTCCGCTCTCCTCCCGCGCGTCTGATCAATCTGTCGCCACTTTGGGCTCAGTTGTTGTTGTTGTGTTCTCTGTTTTTTCCTTCTGTGCGCTTTGGAGCCGGAGCAGCGCTGACTGACTGTACTCTCTCTCTCTCTCTCTCTCTCTCTCTCGCTTTCTCTCTCGTCTATGACTGGCCCCCTCTCACGCGCTCTCAGTGGCGCCCCCCTTCCCCCCCAACTCACTCCAAATCTGTTGTGCGCACTCCGCTCAGAGGGGTTCCATCATAAATGCTTTGTAAGAACATTAACCGTGAAAAGGAAACAACAGAAGCCAAAGTGTGTGATAGGCAGAGTGTGTGAGCCTCTGTGTAGTGACGGACACGCGCTGTGGAAATGGATTTAACCCCGCGTTGCATCATGGTCTGACTTTAAATCATCCTAAATTCTTGCTCTTTGATCTTGAATAGAAATCTTCGGAACCATATATTCAGAAACAACGGGACGACAAGCTGCAACCCAAAAAAAAAAAATAAAAATTTCAGCTGATCCAATCCAGAATAAACACAGTGCAGTGTGAACCTGGGACAGTTCACCAACAAATAATAAATAACTTCAACTAAGTAAGCAGTGATGCCTGTATTTGGAAATTAATTTTTATTTGTTAATTTATGTTTTATCATTTTGTTTAGTTTAGTCTTGGTTTAGTTCTGGTTTAGTCCTGATTTAGACCTGATTTAAATCTGGTTTAGTCCTAGTTTAGTCCTGGTTTAAACCTGGTTTAGTCTTGGTTTAGACCTGGTTTAAACCTGGTTTAGTCCTGGTTTAGACCTGGTTTAGTCCTTATTTAGACCTGATTTAAACCTGGTTTAGTCCTGGTTCAGACCAGGTTTAGTCCTGGTTTAGTCTTGGTTTAGTCCTGGTTTAGTCCTGGTTCAGACCTGGTTTAGACCTGGTTTAGACCTGATTTAAACCTGGTTTAGTCCTGGTTCAGACCTGGTTTAGTCCTTATTTAGACCTGATTTAAACCTGGTTTAGTCCTGGTTCAGACCAGGTTTAGTCCTGGTTTAGTCTTGGTTTAGTCCTGGTTTAGTCCTGGTTCAGACCTGGTTTAGACCTGGTTTAGACCTGATTTAAACCTGGTTTAGTCCTGGTTCAGACCTGGTTTAGTCCTTATTTAGACCTGATTTAAAACTGATTTAGTCCTGGTTCAGACTTGGTTTAGACCTGGTTTAATCCTGGTTTAGACCTGATTTAAACCTGGTTTAGTCCTGGTTCAGACCTGGTTTAGTCCTGGTTTAGTCCTGGTTCAGACCTGGTTTAGTCCTTATTTAGACCTGATTTAAAACTGGTTTAGTCCTGGTTCAGACTTGGTTTAGACCTGGTTTAATCCTGGTTTAGACCTGATTTAAAACTGGTTTAGTCCTGGTTCAGACTTGGTTTAGTCCTGGTTTAGTCCTGGTTTAATCCTGGATTAGTCCTTGTTTAGACCTGGTTTAGACCTGGTTTAGTCCTGGATTAGTCCTGGTTTAGACCTGGTTTAATCCTGGTTTATACCTGATTTAAACCTGGTTTAGTCTTGGTTTAGTCCTGGTTTAGTCCTGGTTTAGTCCTGGTTTAATCCTGGTTTAGACCTGGTTTAAACCTGGTTTAGACCTGGTTTAGACCTGGTTTAGTCCTGGTTTAGACCTGGTTTAGACCTGGTTTAGTCCTGGTTTAGACCTGGTTTAGTCCTGGTTTAGTCTTGGTTTAGTCCTGGTTTAGTCCTGGTTTAGTCCTGGTTTAGTCTTGGTTTAGTCTTGGTTTAGTCCTGGTTTAGACCTGGTTTAGTCCTGGTTTAGTCTTGGTTTAGTCCTGGTTTAGACCTGGTTTAGTCCTGGTTTAGTCTTGGTTTAGTCCTGGTTTAGTCCTTGTTTAATCCTGGTTTAGACCTGGTTTAAACTTGGTTTAGACCTGGTTTAGACCTGGTTTAGACCTGGTTTAGTCCTGGTTTAGTCTTGGTTTAGTCCTGGTTTAGTCCTGGTTTAATCCTGGTTTAGACCTGGTTTAAACCTGGTTTAGACCTGGTTTAGTCCTGGTTTAATCCTGGTTTAGACCTGGTTTAGACCTGGTTTAGTCCTGGTTTAGACCTGGTTTAGTCCTGGTTTAGACCTGGTTTAGACCTGGTTTAGTCCTGGTTTAGACCTGGTTTAGTCCTGGTTTAGTCCTGCCTGAAAAAAAGCATATTATGAGATATTTAAAATATAAAACTGGATAAAAACAGAGAAAGTCACTTCCTGTGACGTTAGCGATGCGTTTGTTTTTATAAACTCATGTTTCCTTCTTTGTTTTTTTACCTGGATTTTAATTTAAAACACAACTCTTGTCTTGGATTTTTTGCTTCTGTTGTGTTTCCTCGATGCACCTCACGTCCCAGACTGCCACCTTTATTATTATTACTATTATAAAACTTTTTTTATTTTTTTGCCTGCAACCCACTGAAAACTGTTCTGTGACCCACTTTTCGGTCCCCACCCACCAGCTGAGAATCACTAGATTAATATTTTGCTTTTTTAAATTTTTTTTTCCAATTAATAGGTCAATAATCAGACATTAAAGTGCGCTTAAATGCATGATCATGAATTTTTACATTTTAGCAAGACAAAGCTATAATGTGTTTTTTCATCATAAAAAACAAATTGACCTTCTCTTGTTTTGTTTTTGTGACTTTACTGCTCTGTGTTTGTAATAAAACCTTTTCTCTCAGCGTTTATAAATCCTCCAGGTAACAATTAATCAATCACTAAAATAGCTGACATTTATTTAAATATTGATTATAATCGATTAATCTGATTAGTTGTTTCAGCTCTAAAAGTACCTTAATATACAACGTCACACACATTACTTTGTTTGCAAAAGCCATACTTGTGTTTTGTTTTGTTTTTTTTTTTTTTGTTTGTTTTTTTTGACAACAAAATCTAAGTCCCGACAAAATAACTTTGAACATAAAAAAAAAAAATCTCCTCTAGGTCATTAATGCTGTATTATGTGTAATGACAGAATTTCTAACACAAATCATACAAAACTTGCACTGAGCTTTTATACAAATTGTTGTGTATTTTAGAAACACAACTGCAGTATTTTTTTAATGGTATTAACGAGACGCACAAATGCACAGGTCAAGATCATGATTTTTTCTTTTCTATGATTTTTATTTTATTTTTTTCTATGATTTTTTTAATTTCATATTTTTTGATTTTATCTTTTCTTTTTTGTATGATTTTTTTCTTTTTTGTATTTTTTTTTTCTATTTTTTGAATGATTTTTTTCTTTTTTGTATATTTTTTTCTTTTTGTATGATTTTTTTCTTTTCTTTTTTTTTTTTTTTTTTTGTTCTTTTTTGTTGTTATAATATTTCCAAGTGTAAGTTCAGCAGTTGTTACTGGGCTGGCATTAATCAGCTCTGCTTCTGCCTGAGCAGAAGTCACTCACAATTTACTGTTTACTGTTTTGTTGTGGTTTACTGTGGTCATTGTTTTATGTGACTGAATAAACTAAACTAAACTAAACTGAATAAACTAAACTAAACTAAACTGAATAAACTAAACTAAACTGAACTAAACTAAACTGAACTAAACTAAACTAAACTAAACTGAACTAAACTAAACTAAACTAAACTGAATAAACTAAACTAAACTGAACTAAACTAAACTGAACTAAACTAAACTAAACTAAACTGAACTAAACTAAACTAAACTGAACTAAACTAAACTGAACTAAACTAAACTGAACTAAACTGAACTAAACTAAACTAAACTGAACTAAACTAAACTGAACTAAACTAAACTGAACTGAACTGAACTAAACTGAACTGAACTAAACTGAATAAACTAAACTAAACTAAACTGAACTGAACTAAACTAAACTAAACTAAACTAAACTAAACTAAACTGAACTAAACTAAACTAAACTAAACTAAACTGAACTAAACTAAACTAAACTAAACTAAACTAAACTGAACTAAACTAAACTGAACTAAACTGAACTAAACTAAACTAAACTGAACTGAACTGAACTGAACTAAACTAACTAACTAAACTAAACTAAACTAAACTGAACTGAACTGAACTGAACTGAACTAAACTAAACTAAACTAAACTAAACTAAACTAAACTAAACTAAACTAAACTAAACTAAACTAAACTAAACTAAACTAAACTAAACTGAACTGAACTGAACTGAACTGAACTAAACTGAACTAAACTAAACTGAACTGAACTAAACTAAACTAAACTAAACTAAACTAAACTGAACTAAACTAAACTAAACTAAACTAAACTAAACTAAACTAAACTAAACTAAACTAAACTAAACTAAACTAAACTAAACTAAACTAAACTAAACTGAACTGAACTGAACTAAACTAAACTAAACTAAACTGAACTGAACTGAACTAAACTGAACTAAACTGAATTAAACTGAATTAAACTGAACTGAACTAAACAAGTATCCAGTCTAAACAAGTTACCGTGGTTTGAGTTTCATTTCTGTTCAGTCACAGGTGAAGTAACCAATCAGAGAACTGACCTTTAACCCAAAAAAACATGGCGCTTATGAAGAATTATTGCCGGTTTTGCCATAAAACACCGGTGTACTGTGTATTATTAGCAGCTCTGTACTTATTTGTGAACAAGTGACTGAGAAGTGAATGAATAACTGAGAAACTTACATTTATTACATTTATTTTTTATCCTTTACCATGTCATTAAACTAATATTCCGACTTCAGATAAGCTGTTGCTTTTTTTGCTTACTTTATTTACATTTTTATTACCTTTTATTGTTTTTGCATTGTCTTTTTCCGTCTTCTCTTGTCTGTTTTATCTGTTGTCCATGCACGTATCTTGTCTAAAATGTTAAAATAAATGGTAAATAATCTGAACATGACCCAGTTTTAGGCCCATGCACAGTTTAGGAACCAGTTTTGTTAGTTCTTTGTGTTTTTGGTGACATCTGACGGTGAGAAATGGTTGCAGAACAATTATTTCTAAACTTAATCCCACTTCCTGACAGAGAAAGAGCATAAAGAAAATAAAACGACCAGGTTACATGCAGCTTTGTGTGGATGTGGTTTCCCTTAGGACGCTGTCAGGAAGTCGTGTGGAGCTCACCGTCCCGGGATGGTTTAATGTAAGGCTATACTGATGTGTTACTGTAATAAAATTAGACTGTGCATAAATATTTAAAGACAGCACTCCTGCGTTAGCCCTGTCCACTGTAATGTTCTTCAAAACCAGTTTCTTGCACCTGCTTTTATTTTTTAACACTAATATTGGAAAAACAATCAGGTTTTTAAGAATTCAGTCAATCGATGAGCTGAACAATAACACCAGTACGATGGGAGTGACAGAAATGAACAAACTGCTGCTACAGGCTTTGTGTTTTTGGGTTTATTTATATTTATGTATTTAGATATAGGACTGTTCTTTATCCATACAACTCCAGAACTTAGGACTCAGGCTCCTCAGAAACAAAACAAAAAAAAAAAAACAAAAAAAAATACATTTCTCAGCAGCAAATAGTGGCTTATTTTAAACACCTGGGGCTGGAAAAACAATGGCTTTGGGTTGGTTTATAAAATTTGAGCTGCTTTTTGCAACATTTGGCAGGTTTTTAGAATATATTCTGGAGAAAATACAAAGAACAGAGTTGTGTTTTTATGGCAAACAAAGTAAAAAAAACAAAAAACAAAACACACATTTCAATAAACCTCCCACTCATATCATCAGTTTGTTTGTTTTAAATGAGTGATTCATGTTTGGTTGCTCACATTTCATTTCATTTTCAGTTTTTTGTAGTTTCTATGATGCCCAGACCTGGAAAGCTTCAGTTTCTGATTTCACTCTTTATACCTGTTTGGTTTACCTTTTTGTGTTCTTTGTTACGTTTAACTGTTTTAACATTTAGAGTATTTGTGATTTGGGCTGTTTTTTTTTTTTTTGTTTTTTTTTTGTGTTTGGCAGGTTTTAAGTTCTGTTTAGGCTGGAAACTGTCGGTGAGATCTGGCAACCCTCTCTGTGGGCCATGTTGATGTTAAAAATCTGTGAGTGGTGAGGTCAGTATTTAATAAAATCCTTAAAACTACAATGAGAACACTTTTAGCAGTCTCAGCAGAGATGCCCAGACTTCCCTCTCCCCAGACACTTCCTCCAGCTCTACCGGGGTAATAACTGAAATACCTTTAGATAAATAACCATTATTACATACACAATCTACAATATATACAGCTGTAGAAAATAAAATGCATATATTTGGAGAGTCTCTAAAACTCTGCTGTCACAATTTTTACTAGAGTTGTAGCAGATTTATTTATTTATTTATTTTTTTTTTGTGGTTTTGACCTCGTCTTGGTCTCGGCTGTGTTTTTCGTCGGTCTTCGTGGTCTTGAATCTGAATTTACTCAGTCTTGTTTCAATCTTAGTTGTTTTTCAGAAAGAAAATAACCATAATAATGATCATTTCTCTGTTTGTTTGTGGAATTTGTTGCTTTAGTTTATTAAAAATGATAATTTATGTATTGGATCTTCACTCAGAGCTGGTCTTGGTCTGGATTAGTATGATCTTGACTACAACTATTCAGTAAAGCATTACTCTTTTAACTACAAGTGTTTGAGTTGACACATTGTAATTTTACTGCAGTGATTCTCAACTTGTGGGTCAAGACACAAAAATAGGTTGAATACAATTTTAATATTCAGATTATTTAAAGCCTAAATATTGTTTGAATGCCCTAAAATGGTATAAATGAGATTAAAAAATGTGCCAAAATAACAAATAAATTAAATTAACCTTGGTTCTGTTGGGTCACAATAAAATGTTCCTATCCAATAACACCACTGGAGAGTTTTTAATGGATGCAAATCTTGAAAAGTGACGTTGTATTGGCTCAAACTTATTATTATAAACATATTCAGTGAAACAATAAATTAAAATAGCTTCAGAAATTCAAAATCCTTGTTCAGAAACTTCAAAAATCCCAGAGAAAAATGCTCAGATACAACACAATAGGAAGTAAAATCACCTTTGTAACTGAGCTGCCTCAATAATAGATGTTGAAAAGTTGAACTGCACTGCCTCCTGTTGGACAAACTGGTGAACTGCAGGAAGAAGATACTGTGTTGTGATTTTATAATATTTTAGACAATGTTATTTTTTATTTAAGACTGCATGCATGTGTTAACGCAGGTTTATACCCACGCGTTTGCGCCGCATTGTGTTCCTAAACCTTTCCTTAAAATGCCGTTGTGCTTTAAGCCACCGCACTTATCAGCTGTGTTTGATAAGTTACTTCATTAGCAGCACTTTTATTCCCTGGAGTACTTTCTGTGCAGTATCTTCAGAATCCAATTAAAAAGCCCATAAAGCGTATCAGTGTGTGGGACATTAAACTGATGCAAGACAACTGGAAGAAGCCGAAAAGTGCGATGATGGATGCACGCTTTGTATTCTCCACGCACCGTATAGATAATATATGTGGTCTGATAAAAGAAAAGAAGCCATTTTTAGCTTTTGAGCTGTGTTTTAAGGTTTATTATGTTGATTAAAAACTTAATCTCACTGGTGCTGGACTGGTTTAGAGAGGACTTTGTGTATTTTTGTGTGTGTGTGTATTGTTTTTACACCTGCTGCAAACCAAATTTTCCCCCGAACAATAATAAAATGGAACATTAGAGCGCTAAAATACTCAAATCTAAAACTAATGTGAATGTTTTTTTTTTAACACATCACAAGAAAACACTGTTACAATAAAATATAACAGATTCCAAGATTATATTGTTGCTATAGCCAGAACAGACAGATACTAATATAAGTTAATTAAACCTGCAATAAACAATTCTTTGGGGGTTTATGTTTTTGTAACTAAAAAAATAAAAATAAACAAATGTATTATGAGAACTTAGTTGAACACTTTCTCAGTAAATATTGTAGCTTGCACGCTGTTGCGATTACGATATACAAAAATATGACATTATTATTCATTTATTTAATATTTAGTGGATGATATTTTGCACTTTTAAATGTACAAAATAGTATGTTCTATCAAAATTCTGTAATTTTTGTGATTTTTTGCTTCATAGATAACATTATATTAGCACTTTGGCCAATTCATATCCAAAGTACTGCTGTTATGTCAGGACGATGCTTACATAACATAACATAAATGAATAAGAATGTTAACAAACTTAAATTGAAATAAATCTACTTTAGTCAGGTCAAATTATTATTATTATATTATTATTATTATTATTATTACCATGTCCTGTCTGCTTTAGGTCTGTCATGATAGGGAGATGTACTGTATTTATTGTTATTATTATGTATTTATGTGCAGCTTCTCTTTATAACATTGTTCTGTTGTATATTTTGTGTTTTTCTTACATCCGTTATATTTACTGTTGTGTTGTTTTGCAGCACATTACATTTTAGCCCAAGACAAATTTCCCTTTAATAAAATTGATTCTGAATCTGATTCTGATTATATTTCTGTGATTAGGGCAAATATTTTGGCTCAGAGTGTGCCACAAATTAATGCAGTAACATTTTCATATAGTGCACATTTTTTGGACGTTTGCTTTTTTAGCTGATGACGCCTGAGTTAGAGCTTTTGTCAATTCATTTTTTTTGTTTTGTTTTTGTTTTTAACTCAAGTAGTGACCTGTTGTAAGCCCTGCTGTTGTTATGCCACCTGTTGTACTCTCTGTTGTCAAAACCTACCTTTACACGCACATGAACTTAATTCTTAATCCATAGGGTTTAATATGACCTTTGACCTTTGCATCTATAACAGCTTCAGCTCTTCTGTGAAGCCTTTCCTAAGGTTTAGCAGTGTTTATGGGAATTTTTGACCATTCTTCCAGAAGCATTTGTGAGGTCAGACACTGGTGTAGAGAAGTCCTGGCTCAGTCTTCGCTCTAATTCATCCCAAAGTTGTTCTGTCAGGTTGAGGTCAGGACTCTGTGCAGGTCCTGTCAACTTTTTCCACACCAAACTCACTCATCCATGTCTTTGTGATACCCACTTTTATCACTCGCTATTACTTGATAGCATTTAGCCCCATGGAGGTGTCAGTGAATGTTTGTAAGCATACAGCTCTCTGTCATGGTTTCATGGTTTTAGTTGCCTTCAACCAATAAATAGCAAGCATTCTATCATGTGACCAGCTTCTGTCATGGTTACCTTTGTCTCTATCCAATAACTTTCCAATGTTTATCAAATTTGTTGTGTAAAAATGTAGCGCTTTTAGGGTGAGGATTTTTATTTATTGATCTATATATTTTGTAATTAAACATGCTAAAATATGTTCATTTAAAGCTGCCAAGGAACCATGACAGAGAACTGTGTCCATTCTTGTGGCCCGCCCCCTGGTGGTTCAAAAATGATGATGAACACTTGCCTACCCCTGGTGTATATTGTGGTATAGAGTGATTATTAACCTCAGGAGGTTGTGGGTTTGAACCCTGTGAGTCCCAGTGTTACTGTGGCTTCTTTCCTCTTCCTCCAAAGACGTGTTATCAGTGACTCTACACTGCCCCTAGTGAATGAAAGTGAGAGTGAATGGTTATCTGTCTCTGTGTCCAGGGTGTGCCCCGCCTAAAGCCCATAGTTGAGGCTGAAACAAGATGCATCAAAAACTCATCCCAGAAATGAGAACAGGAGCGGTCACATAAACCCAAATGCATGTTTATTAAGGTCAACAACTGAACTTTATTTAAACAAAAACCAACAGAACAACACTGTTATGAGGAAAACGTCGACCTCCATGACATCATCATCATCATCGTCAGCCGCAGTTTACAAAGGGACAGACAGACAGCTCTGCTCTGATGTGGACAGGGACCCAAAAAGGAAGACTTCAGTAAAACAAACAAACAAACAAAGACTCCTAATATAACATGGATCTAATGTAAATCTCGATGGGTGTGTAAAATCTGGAGCTGGGAGACTCGCGGCTCATACGCACACGCACTGGTCTGTACAAATCCACAGGTCACAGACACGGACATGCCTGCGTGCATAATTTCTGATACGTGGTGTGTCTTTGTACGCTCGTGGTGGCGCTGAGGGGCGAGGGGTCACAAAAGGTCACAACACACGGCGACAAATTGCCCCAAAAAATTGAGAAATGCAAGGAAAGTCTCGGTCCTTTATTGTTTTTGACTGATGTTACTGGACAGAACCAAAGCACTTCTTTTTCTGACTGCTATGTGATGACAAAAATAGTAGGGTTTTGCATTAATTTTGATGTTTTTAGGCAACACAAATTATGATTGAACAAAATGAGTCCGTCTTTTTGCCAAAGTTAGCTTAATAAAGTAGGATTGATAGTGTTTCATTGATGCTGTGCCATGTGTTTGTAACTATAGTCCAGCACAACCTATAAGAAAACATGTAGCCTTTAGCTTAGGTAGCGCTAATGGCTCCTATAAGTAAAGCAGCTAAATAAACAAAGCCACTTGCTAATGTTGCTAATGTCTTTTGCCATCAAACAAAACCATATCGTTTGAAGAATTTGTGGTTTTTGGTGGCTAAAAGTAACTTTCTATTGAAAATATAATGAGATTTGCTTTGTGTGCTGTTTACAAACACTAAAAATATATCAGGAAAACAGGAAGTGGCTTTAAATTTTTCAAAATAAAATAGAAAAGCAGTTTAATCACAAGCAGGAGCTGAACTCTGGCGACTCAAACAGGAAGTGGTTTTGTTCAGTCCAATCAGAATCAAGCACAAAGGTCCTACAGTATATTCCTAAATGATATTTTTTGGGGTTTGTTGTTGCTCTGTTTTGTAAAATTTCTGTTGTAACTTGACCCTTCAGAGCCACCGTAGTGTGTGCAAGTGTGTACGGGATTTATCAGTAAAGGCAACACTATATACATGAACTCATACAAAAAATGTCCAAAAAACAAAACAATAATACTTCTAACCTTCAAGTTTTGGGATTTCTAAAAAACAAAACAAAAAAATGACAAAATTATTGATGGAAATGAAAGAAAATTATGAACACCTTTGACAAAACAATTTATAAACCATGTTGCTAAGACGTGAGAGAAGGGATGAGTGCGTCGGCCATTTTGGAGATGTAAAGAAGCGACGGTGTGGTGGGCGGGACAGCTTGGGCAGGAAAAGTGAGTTTCTCAAGCAGCTATTGGCTCGGAATAACCCCCCAAAAATGTAACGGGTACATGACCAACTTGCAGATCAGAGAGTAGTAAGTAGTAAGTTTGGCTGCACAAGTTACCACAATATCAGTAACAGGAATAGTTGCGATCAAACTGAGATGCATTTGATTTTAAAGAACCTGGTTGGAGCTTGTTTATTCCAATGCTTCAGTTGCTTTCAGAGATATTTTAATCTGTGTCTATTTGTCCCGCCACCTGGGAAGTCTTGAATCCCCCAGGGCCCAGCGTAATCTTTGTAGAAAAGAAATTGGGAAGGCAGGCCAGGACAGTAGCTGCATTTGTCCTAATTTTGTGCGGCCCAAGTTGTGGTCAGCGAAGCCTCTTCTCTTCTCACAAACCTGTCGCCTCTGCTTCTCATCTCCAGCACTCTTTACAATTTTCCGACTCTTTCTCATGCAGCCTTCATGCCTTTAAGCACAATAACTATGATGAAAGATAACATACAGGCAAATACAGGTCCACTACACTTTTATTTCTAGGCAGCTCGCTCATTTGTCCAAACCAAATGAGACTAGGGTTAAGTACAATCAATGAGAGGTCTTCGAAAGTGGATACGTTTGGGGAGACAAAGCCTGTCCTCTGGTCTGCAAATGGGACTGGTAACGATAACGGTATGTGGTGCCTTCTGTATGGCCACATGCATTAGCCACGTGAAATGCTGATATTTAAATCAAAAATCCAAAATATTCTATTCTATAACTATTCTAGGAACAAATGTACAATGTAAAAAATCTGTAAAATTTACTGTAAAATACTGTCAGCTTTGCTTGCCAAAATTTCACCATAAAAAATCCAGAGACAGTATAAACATTGACAGTAAATTCCTTTATTTTTTCGAGCACAGTAATGTAAAACAACCCTTTTCCTTATGTTGAGACTGTGAGTCACATAAACAGGAGAAAAAGGGATGCCGTCTTTTTACGGTGCTAGAAAAAATAAGCGAATTTACTGTAAAAGTTTATATTGTCACCAGTATCTTACAGTAAATTTTACATGTTTTACCGTGTACTTTCTGCATAGAAAAAGTGGAAATTTTGCAACATTTCCCTAAAAGTAACTCAACTATTGGAAGGGTCCTAGAAATAAGAAGCCAGATGAGGTCTAATATGTTCTGGCCTTTGAGAACACTGGAACAAAAAAGTTGTGTAAGAAAAAAAAGCTGTTTCTATTGTAATTAGCTTATCAACACTGAGTTACATTCCACCTGTAACACAAACCCAGTTAGGCAGCAGCTAACAGCAACTCAGGGAAACATTTGTAAAGCTAACGTCTGGAGATTCTCCCAAAAATGTAAACTTCTATGATATAAGTGTCTATGGGTCAGACTGGGGCCAGTGGACTCCTAGCTAAAATTAATTTAGTATGTTTTTGTTGTACAGTTAAGCTTACTATGGTTAGGATTTGGACTAAAATTTGTTTTATCGGCAGAAAAGTCACTGAATGTAGTGACTGCCTTTATTCGCTAATATCTTAAACCTCGCTCCTCTGCTGTCTGACTTCTCTAAAAAGGAGGAACTAAGAAAAGGGGGGACAGTGGGACAAAAGGTTCAGTGGATCGCCCACGAACTGGATGGTTGGCGGTTCAATTCCAGCTTGATTCTGGGGTAAAGTACAATCAATGGGAGCTCTTCAAATTGTCAGGGAGACAAAGCATGTCCTCTGGTCTGCAAATGGGATTAACGTATTCAAAGGAAAGCAATAATGGTGTATACTGTTGTTGTGTCCTTGGGCAAGACACTTCAACCATGTTGCCTGCTCCTATTGTCTGGTTGAAGGGGATCAGGCAGAAACACTTGCCAAATCAGTGAGCGAGTGAAAATAAAATCACTTACATTTTGCAGTGATGGTAAAACTTTGACAATTGGGCATTTTTTGTGTATTTTTGCTAAAGAAAACTCTGGATTTTGCTTGCATTGCTGCCGTTAAACTTCAGACAGTAGTTGAGCCACTCCAAAGAGGAGTACCATCAGCCGTTTGGACTTGTGACTTGCTACTTGTGCCGCACCCCTCCATGGACTCACCAATGAGGCGAGGCCCATTGTGGAGGGACATTGATTAGACTGAGCCTAGGGGAACGACTGATGAAAACGGCGGAGGGGAGACGGGGTGAAGGTGGATCCGGACGCAGACGGGATGATTGATTACAGAACTCAAAGAGATGGAGGTGCGGCCCAGAAACAGGGAAAAAGAAGGGGACGTTTTAGTTCCTGAATGACTTTGCCCTGTTAGCGTGGCCAGACTCCATCTTGGCCGTGTGCCCGCCGAGCCTAACCTTGGCACGTGGTCGGTCTGGGGCCCTTAAGACTCTCAGTTAGATTGCAATCAATTTCCGGGATGGGGCCAAGTGTGGACGGCTTTTGCCAAGGCGAAAGTCCCCGCCTTTAATAAAACGCTGTTCATTTATGGGAACCTTTTGCTGGAGCGGACAATGATTTAAGCTCGTGGTAACGCTCAGACAAAAAGAAACAATAATACAGAGGGTTTGGTGCCAAGGAGTTTGTCACAATGCATGAGAGAATGCAGGGAAGAGAGAGAACTATTATGGCTCCTACTGGCACAGGTATGGAAGGAGATTTGTGCCAAAAAAAAAGATATACACTTGTTGACTTGTCTTCTTGCATTTTTTTCGAATTTAATTCAGCCACAAAGGGTCACAAGTCAGTGTGCGCTTTCCAAGCCTGGATAAATAAAGACGGTTGTGTCAGGAAAGGCATATGACATAAAACCAATGCAAAAATCATTATTGAAAATCACTGCATGCTAGATGTCAGATCCCAGAAGGAAAATCTAAAGGCACTTTTCCACTAGGGAGAACTCTACTGGATGTGTCAGTACAGCGTGTCTTGGCCCCAAAACCTGCTGATGTTTCCATTACTCTGGGTCCAGGAAACCGGATTCTGACGTCACACAGACGCAAGCAAATTTATGTTAATAAATGAGTCCAATCAACTCGCAGCAGTGCCCACCTCTAGCTGTTCCAGACTGCTTAACCACGCTGGATTCACCCCCAAAAGGGTTCTAAAAGTAGAACAGCTTGGAACGCTTTTTGGGAATGCCTCAGAATGATTTGGGAAGTGGAAAAACCTCCATCCCGCCCCGTTCCGTCATAGTGGAAAAGCACCTTAAAGGAAAGAAGAGCTGTGTTTTTTTTATTGATAATATGCATCTTCTGTGGTGAAAAAAAGTTTTGTAATGGGCAGCTTTTTTTAATTAAGTAATTCCCTAACTCCATGAGCAAGAGGTCTGTGATGTTTCTGGTGACATATCCACAGTAAATCGTCCTGTCTAGCCAGAGACCAGTACAGACAAATTATAGCTCATTATCAAAAAATGAAGTGGTTCTCTGATTGATGTCGATGTTTGTCCAGACTAGGAGACAAGACTTCTTTGTATAACATAGGAAAGTAAATAAAATTAGCAATGATACTAAATGACAAAGGATTTTAAAAAGTTATCTTAAATATATAGAAAACAAATATTGAATGATGAAGAACTAGTAAAGGTCAGAGAGTCAAAAAGTTTTATCTAGATCTTGGGCACAAATTTACTCCCATACATTGACTTCAAACTTGGACAAAGCCTTAATGTGACCAGACAAAGTATTGAGCGCCGAGTGGTTCTTGCCAAGGCACCAGTCTGCTTTAGGAAGTTAATCCGGACCAATGGGAGAGATCACACCACACAGGCTGCCGCTGATGGGGCACCAGTAGTAATCGTTACCTCTCCAGACTGGGATGGGTGCAATTCAGGGTGCTACAGTTTAGTGTTTTTGAGCTATAATGGTTGAGTAAAAAGTAAAAATGCCTGAACAAACTGAATGCATCAACTTAAAAGAAATAAATAAAAAAAAAAACCTCCTGGACAGACACTGTAAACTCTTAACACTGACGGTAACACATTGAAAAACTACATTTCTCTCACAAGCCCCAAAAATGAACTAAAACATAAACGTAATCAAACATTCCTCGTACAAATATTTGCAGTTAAGGTTAGTCTTCAACGTGGTTATTTTTACACTCCAGACATTGATATTTTCAACTCTGCATTTCCACGCATGTAATAAAAACAGGCAGGCTTTTTTTTTTTTCTGAGTATATAAGTTACCGTTAATGCAGTAACGGGACCGAATGGGAAACAAGGAAGAGAGAGCGGGGTGTGGACAGAGAAAGGAGACAGAGAAAGAGACTAGTGTATTTACAGCACACCAAACAGTTTCTGTCAAGTAAAAAGAATGCTATATAATTCTATATATATATTTATATATGTATAACGGAGCCAGTCGGCCTGGGAGCACGAGGCGGGAATGCTGTCGTTGCATGAGACTTACATTTGTCATGGGACCGGGGTTGGTGAGGATGTAAAATGTAATAAAAACAAGTGTTGATGTTGAGAGACAGACCTAAGGCACATGTCCACTGGAGCGGTGTGGTGTGGGCCAGGCCAGTAGAGGGCAGTGTTTAAAATAATGATGCTAATTTTATTATAACCTTTTCGGGTTTGGTTCAGTGTAAGCCACGCTCCAAAACAGTGGTGAACGAATAATAGAAAACTTTGTATAAAAGGAAAGTTAGAAGACAAACAAAATGTCTAATTCTTTTATAATAAAGATTTTTTAAGTTTTATTTAGATTAATTTTATGTTATTTTCTCACAGAGACATGTCATCCTGCCACATCAGACTGGACAATATGGGTTAGGCCAGTAGAGGGCAGTGTCTAAAATAATCATGCTAACTTTTGGCTTTTGGTTTCACTTTGCAAAGGTTAAAAAAAGGTCTAAAAAAAAAAAAAAACATGTACAATAGGTCCCCCATGGGGCTAGGACTCCTCTGTAAATGACATTCTGAAACTCAGTGGGACTTTCCTGGTTAAATAAAGGTCAAATAAAAAAAAAAATAGGATGAATAGATGATTGGTTGATAAATAAAAAATGTCTTAAAAAAATAAATGTATACAACAAACAAAATAGAAAGTTTTTGTAATCAAAGCTTGTCTGACTTTTTCAATGAATTCTAATTATTGGAATTTTACCAAACTTCTCTTATTAGCAACTGCTGTTTCAGTTCAGCTTTAGTTTGCTTTGTGTCGCTTTGTTATTTTCTCAGAGAGGATCATTGCCACAGGACGGGGCAACATCTGGGTTACCTGGACCAAACACCGTCCTGTACCAGACCACACCACTCCGAGGAAACGTGCCTTTACTGTCTTTGCACTGCCGTTTTCTTGTGGGATATTATCTGTCTCCAACTTTACTCCATTTCGTTTCAGCTTTTTGCCCTAAAGGGAGGTAGTACCAAACAGAGATGACACTTGACGTGGTTGGAATTAGAAGAAAACATGAATAGTGTGTGCATGTACTTCACCCTTTCTCTGCTAATTGCAATTGTTAGTGTAACTTGTACATTAGCCATGCGAGATTTAGCCTCTTTACGCTGTTATTGTTACGACAAGGCTCGTCTGGCAAACCATACAACACCACTGGTCACCAGACTACGCTTTCTGAAAGGCATCCAATGGAGAAAAAACCTCCCATTGGACAACCTTTTTGCAAACTTTCTGTGTAAATTGGATAAAGGGCAGCCCGAGCTGGCTTACTGGTGGAGTAAAGTGCCACAAATAAGCCGGTATCTCATGCCTAACGTGAGAAAAGTTAAAGAGAGAAGAGAAGAGAAAGACATGGTACATTATATGAATAGAAGAATCTGCTCTGGATGCCGGAATGTGGATTACAATTTTGCTTTTGAGATAGATGTTAGTAGGGAGCGTCTACAAGCATTCAAGTCATCGCGGTAAAGAGTCCCCCAGACTGTGCACGTGTGTGTGTGTGTGTGTTTGACTTCAGTTCGTGCGTTTGTCAGTGCAAAATCTTACTTCCCTGTATTAATGCAAAGAGGGTAGTACCATGTAGCGCTGTATCACTGTAGCTCGCCGTCCGTTAGCCGTTAGCCGCACCTCCCTCTACCCCTCTACCCCTCCCCGAATCCCTCCGACCGAGTGAAGAACTGAATGAAAACAAATGGAGGTGTTTGTATTTTTTTGGGGAGCTTCACTCTCCGATCTGATCTCAGTGTCTTATAAACTTTCCCTCCTCTTCTTCTCCCTCCTCCTCCTCCTCTTTCTGCGCCGCCGCCGCTGCTGCTGTTGTATCCCAGGTCTAAATGAAGTACTCCTTCTTGTCCTCTGCTCCGGAGTGGCCTCCCTCTGCGTTGATAATGGCTGTGTCTGCGTCGGGGGCGTCGTCCGAGCCCTTCGCTTCGTGGGTCAGGTATGTTCCTGGAGAGCAGAGAGACACAAAGGGAGGAGACGGTGAGATCGCTGAGCCGGTAAATCTCGTAATAGCAAACCCGGAGGTGCCAGGAGGCCAGCAGGGGAGAGACTCTTAAAAACAGGACTTTTCGACTTGAATTACAGTGCAATAAAGAAGCCTATAGCTGGGAGCAGCATAGACAGGGCTCCGCGAATAAACCACATTGTTATCCTTTGAGCAGCTTTTTATGAGGAGGCGACTGATAATGGACTCGGCTGCAACCACAGGCGTAGCATCAGGCAGGACAGCCATGAGAAGGGGCTTTTGTCTATATCTACGCTGACAATGGAGCTCAACAGTTTCCGCCCACCCTTGGATCCAGAAGTAAATTTCCCATTCATTTTACCCATTGACTTTTCGAAAAATACATATATTAAGAGTTTAAAAGCTTGACGAGGGTTAATCAGCTAACTCACAATGATAACACGATTAATTTATATCAAAAAGATTAAATAAAACTTGAAAATTCAGCAAAATGCGTTTGTAACGTTGCCTTTTGACATGTTTCAGATACATAGTCATAGCAAAATGATTTGTTTTATGGTCATGAGTTACTACAGAACTGATTAGCCTCCTTTGAGCCATTGAACATTTAAGCTCTGAGGCCTTTTTCCTGAAAATTCTATATCTACATTTATTAAGGTTTTACTTAGCATTTACTAGGTGTACATAGCTAACCTTGGTAGCAAATTAATTGGTGGACATTGGGGATTACTGTGGAAGAGAAATAATATTAATAAATTATATTGTTTGACCATAAATTGAGGTTGAAATGGATTATTCTAATTTCCGCCTGAAAAAAAACACATATTTGCCTCCAAAAAAGCCTTTTTCCTTCCTGTAGTGAAGCAAATAACAACATAAATTGAAAATTTCACATATCTTGGTCTACTGCAGCAAAATTTGTGCCAAATAAACAAAGTAATGGAAAAATATACATGTTTTATTTTTAAAAAATCCAGGCGGAATCCAACTGTTGAATAGAAATTGAAGTAGATAGTTTTGTTGCCACGAATTGTCCGAACACGAGGATGTCAAACATGTGTGTGTCAGCCGCTGTATCTCCCCGCTATGGTCCCAACAAGCGGACGCAAGGGGGCGGAGCCCCGTCGCGCTCTATTCGGGTTTAAGAGGTTAATATAAGGATTTTTGGAAAAGTCAATGGAGAAAATTAATAAGAATTTTACTTCCAGAGCCAGGGGAGGGGGCGAAAACTGTTGTGCCTTTTGGTGTGAAGTTTGCATGTTTTCCCATTGTCTATGTGGATTTTCACTGGTTACTCTGTTGTCCCAACCTAAAACATGCACAACAGGCTAATCGTCCAGCTCTAGGTGCTCCTGACCCGGATCCTGGCTCAAGATCTGGAGAAAGTTCCCCTGGTGCTGCACTACAGTTGCCCACTGCTCCTGACAGTTTATTAGCATTGAAGCACGGCTCAAATGCAGAAAAAACAACTTTCCCTACGCTACAGCAAAGTCTACCTTACCTATTATTATGAGTGTACTATTATTATTTGTGTGTGTGGGCTTTAAACATTCAAATTTTTAGGGAGACAGAGGATATAATATTTTTAAGAAACAACTTTACTATGCAATTTTAAATCCATTGGCAACTCAATACAAGAAGAGTTTGCAAAATATTTCATTGTTCTCATGTTCAAGTCTAGAGGAGCTGTTGGTATCTTTGGAGACAACAGAATGATGTCATGTAAGGGTTATAGGAATCCAATCCATTACTATTATAACTACAAGTGTGGGAGCAGAGGAATAACACTAATATTGTAAAGAAAAATGATGATTATCAGTGAAGTTATTTGGTGTTTGGTCCCAGACTTCGACCAGAGCAGAGGTTAAAGTTCTGAAACGCTGAAGGCCATGTTTGGTGCTGAACCTGCCTTTATTACCTTGTGAATGCCCAGTGCAGAGGCTAAACAGGAAGGACTCATTTATTTGTGAGATAA
The DNA here is from genome assembly GCA_020698575.1 of Bostrychus sinensis. NCBI lineage: Eukaryota > Metazoa > Chordata > Actinopteri > Gobiiformes > Eleotridae > Bostrychus > Bostrychus sinensis. Next base: position 7,497,548 of record CM036256.1, read on the forward strand.
TGAAGATGAATAATCATATGAATAATCATAGGAAATGCTGCTCCCTTCACCGCCTGGAGTTCTGAGTCAGATTGTCATTAAACATCACAAACAGGAAGCAATTACATTTCTATAACAGCACTTTGACTTTTATATTTAACCACAGAGAAAAATCCTTGTAATGTCAAGAAATGGGTTTACTGAGAGCTTTCCTTGTGAGCATAATTTCTACTCCAACTAATACTTCATTCCTTTAAAAATCTGTTTTTCTTTCTGGCAGAGTGTTTCATCGCTGCAGCGGTTTACCCAGAGTTGGATGTACCCAGAGCTGGGCCAGTCTCCTTTACACTGTTGCCAAGTGCTCATTAACAGGGACATTTGCGTTTTTGTTTCCTTTTAAATGCTTTGGGATAACTTGTCACATACTGGTAACTGTAATAAGCTAAATAATAAAACATAACCACACCTAATACTGTAGCTACATTTGTGAAAATAGCTTTATTGTAAGATATTAATGCTATCCAGTATTTTGTGACTCGAATTTAAAAACACATGGTTGATTTTGTGAAACTCGCGCTAATTTATGAAGGCTGTAGTAGGCTATTCATTGTTACAAACTTACATATGTTTAAAACAAGATATGTCCTTAATGAGATAAGTTAAAGGTAAAATAAATCAAACGCTTTATAATTTGAGAAGCTGCTCTGTTGTTTTAACTCAAATTAAAAAAAAATGTTACTAGATGCTAACGTTATTTTACTCTGTACCTATAGCTCACTTGAAAAGCCACATTACTAATATAAATATATGTTTAGCTGCTTGTAAAAGGACTTTGAGGCTGTATTTTGTACAGCAAATATAACACAGCGTTGGTTTACCTCAAACAAAATACATTTATTTGCTATATGCTAAGAGTCTGCATCTATATAGCTAACACAAGTCACCTAAAAAGCTACATAACTACATAAATATGTACTTAGCTGCATGTAAAGTTATTTTAATGCAGTATATTTAGAGGTAAAAAGCTGGCCCACCCTAAGCACAAAGCTATTTATACTATGCTAAAGTTATTTGAGAGTCTGTATCGACTGCTTACACTTGAAAAGCTACAATAGAGAAACCACATACTGTATGTTCTTATCTGTATATTAACGTGTGAAAAGTTGTTAATATGTTGGATTATTTTAAACATAATACATTTATTTGCTACATGCTAGGGCTGCACAATATATTGCAAAATTATCGCAATATCAGAAAACGCAATATCTGTATCGCAAGAATCTAAATATATGCTATGGTCTTCCATTTGAGCGATCATAATTTTCTTACCAGAGCCATAAAAGAAAATGCGTTGTGACTAAATAAAATTTTTTAAAAAGTCAAGTTTTAATTTCCTTAATTTAGTCATGATTTTGCCTTGTTTTATTCCTGGTTTAGTCTGTATTAAGTTTTGATTTTGACGCTGTTTTGACTTGTAAATACATTTTTGTTTTAAGTGAATTTAACTTACTATGTTAGAAAAGTAGGCCCTATTTTAAAATATCGCAATAATATTGTTAGCGCAATTTTCTACTACATGCTAACGTTACTTGGGCCGACATACACAGCTAATCTGAAGGAAAAACTTTAGCTGCAGTCTAGGTGTATGTAAAAATGTGTTTAACGCTGCATATTTTCAGGTCAAAAGTCATGTGTTGTTGTTGTTAGCCAGAGAGGTATAGCTTTAGCATCATGTTGCATTAGCATTTCTCCACATTTGTATTCCTCTTTATGCCCGAGAGCTTCTGTCCATCCATATTTATACCACTCCTCATGCATGTATACATGAGTGTGTGTGTGTGTGTTTGTAAGTCACCTTTGTGTCTGATGAGGTATCTGCCCAGGACGATGAGGAGGCAGAGCAGGATGAAGACGATCACCGCCACCACTCCTCCGATAACGGCGTGGTCCACTCCCGAGCCGGCGGCCATCGCTGTGGGGTCTGCAACGGGACAGGGGACAGGAACAACACGGGACGGGCACAGATGTGAGTCATAGCCACAAGGAGAAGACAAATGCAGAGAGGCAGAGCAAAGGGTGTTGGACGAGCATTGGTAGATACAGGAGATGGATGATGAAAGGCAGAAGAAACAGTATAGAGAGAAAATAATGGGGCGAGAAAAAATCTTGTCAATGTACAACACACGGGACCAGCAGAAAGCTTACAACGACAAAGACGAAAGGAGTGGGATTAGCCAGGCGGAAATATAACATGAACCAGAGTAGAGAGGTTTGTGTAGATACTGGAAATATACATACAGCTTCTATGGAGTAAAATCTTTGCTTTATTTGTTGATATGGGTTTCATGTTTTATGCATTTGCAGTTCTTTGCCTGCTGAATAAAGTCCTCAGTACCTACTCTAGTAGTCTGTAAGGTCCGTCCTGGGAGAGGTTCCTCCCTCATGTGGTTCTCCCTGAGGTTTCTCTTTTTTCCCCATAGCTATTTATTTTTTAGTTTGTCCTTTCCGAGATGGAGGGTCTAAGGAGGGAATGTCCCGGGATTTTTACCTGTGTGGGTAGCTCCAGGTTTTGTATTGTGAAATTTAAAGACCTTGTTAACATATTTAATGCCAGCATTGTCAACAACAAAACAATAATCTGTATAAATTTTACGCTAAGGAATTATCTGCACTACTCTCTGAAACTCAAGGGTTTATTTTAAAAGTCTAATACAGATGAAAGAACTCCAGTGCTGCATTAAAAAATCATGAATAAATGAATCATGCATTTCAATGATAACGTTTCTTCAATAAATATATTTTCTTATTGCAGTGACACAACTTTTTATACATAAGATAATGTTTTGACAAATTTTAAGACCTAGATGAACAAAAATGAATACCTACTAATAATATTTAATACTAAGATCAAATTTAATACCTATTTAATCCTTTTAAGACCATGGGGCTGCCCTGTTGTTTATGTTGACTTCTGTAAAGCCTTTTGAGGCGACAGTTGAGATATTGGGCTATATAAATACATTTCATTGAACTGAGACACTGGGGGAAGCCGGTACACACTGGAGAGACAATGTCGGGTCAGGTTTGGTCTGGGATTCGCCCGGATGAGGTTTGGTCTGGGATTCGCCCGGATGAGCCAGAGGAAGTGTCCAGTGAGAGCGACGTCTGGGTGTCTCTGCTCAGACTGCTGTCCCTGCGACATGGCCCCAGATAAATAATGGACAGTGGGATCTAACCTAAAGCAGACTCAATTCATTTAGAGAAATAATGGATCAAATTGTACACTTTTATGCACAAAATGAGCTGATTTCAAATTTGATGCCTGCTACAGGTTTTAAAATAGTTGGGACAGACATCCATTTTATAGCTAATCATGTTACAGACCTGATATCAATTAGCTGCTGTATGTTGAATCTTTTTAAAAATTTCTTGCTTTTTCAGCCATGAGACCTGCATTCTATTGTGAATAAAATATTGCCTCATGTGATTTTAAAGTCTTTTAGTTTTCATTTTATTGAAATTTAGAAACCGTCCAAACATTTCCTGAATTCGGGTTGTATACTGAAACATGCAAATTCTAACCCAGCACCAGAGTTAATCGTTTCTCATTACCTTTTGCCTCACTTTCACTTTCACCTGAGAAGAAAGCAACCTGTGATCCTACAGTATAATCTGATACGTCAGTCATTTCGCCGGGCTTTTGAGATATTTGGAGCTAAAGCACTGAATTTAAAAGTCACTAGGATTAAACAGCACTTGGCAAAATGGTGGAAAATGGCTGAAAAAAATACTTGAAATGTTTGAGTTTTAAGGCAAAGGTTGGACCAAACCGAGGAGGAACAGGCCACAAAACAGAAGGGACCGCACCAATCACTGACACCTGACATGTACAAAATTGAATAAAAAAAAAAAAAACGGACCAAATGATGTGGTTGACGTTCAATTTTGGAGGAAAGGGGGAAGAAATTGAGACAGTTTGAGAAGTGAGGTGGCAGCAGCCAACCAGAGGCCGACTGCGGACTAATAACGGGGGGAGGAGGGGGCAAGGAGCGGAGCGGCACACACAGAAAGTGGAGCACAGTGGTCCGGCGCTGAGGTGAGGGGGGCATGCTGACGAGGCGAGACCCAGAACGAGCCCATAAATCCTGCTGTCAGCATCACAGACCGGCAGACAAGTCCCAGGAACACCTCGAACACCGCCCCGCCTACCTCCGACCCCTCAACCAGCACAGACAAACACAGAAACACAGAGGAGGTGGGGGGTGGCTTGTACCAATTAAACGGTCAGGTCTGCGTGCATGTGTAGAGAGGAATTTTCACCAAGAGGCACGGTCGAAGTCGCGGATACTGATTTGTTTCCAATGGTCAGTCAGCATCCTTTTTGTTACCATCATTGGCAGTCAAAGTCTTTCGCTAGAGGCTCTTTTCCTTGAGTGGTTTTAATGACAGATTGGTTGAATGGCGATGATGGCCCTGCTTTCCTTGAATCTGCACTGGTTTAGGGAAACTGGGTGGATGAGGCGGTTAATTAAACTTTCTTATCTTTTCTATGAAATTTGGCTCAGATGTGTATTTTATCAGTAAGGTTGATATTATAAACACAAATCTAATTTTAATTAATTCATTTTCACTCTAAACTAAATCTGTTACATTGCTCCTGTTCAGAGACAAACCCATTACAAAACATCATAGAAATAGATATTTTTTTGTACTTTTTTGCATTTGCCAGTGTATGTGGAGACATCTTTATGTTTTAGGAAAAAAAAAGAACTAAAAAAGAAACTAAATGCAAATTGAATTTTTCTAATGAGGGTGGGGGTGGTTATTACAGCCTTGGGTATGTCAAAGATTATTAACAACACTGATTTAGGTGGATTTAGGTGAAGTAACCAAAAGTTACGTTGCTCCTGTTATGTGACAAAAGTGTCCCCGTCCCAAAACATCCTAGTATACATAATAAAAGTATACATTAATATTTTTTCCACTTTTTTTTACATAAATCACCATGTTTCCTGACTGTTATGCACAAAAATTACAAAAAAATATGAATTTTTAAGATGTTTTGTGACGAGGACACCTTTGTCACTTAACAGGAGCAACATAACTTTTTAAAATTGGGGCATAAGGCCATCAGGAGCTCAGTCAAACCCTGGTGGTGCTTTTCCTTTCACCTTTGTTGATCAGCTATTGAGTGACTGTTTACTTCCACAGAAAATGTCCCCCCTTCTTTACTTCTCCTTCAAATCTTAAAACGTACCAAAATGGTGGAAACAGAGCCAGAGAGTGTGGATGAAAGATGTGTCCTCTGCTGTTTATGATGGAAATGTGTGTTTGTGCCACAAACAACAAAATGTGCGTGGGAAGAAGAATGAAATATTCATCCGTCCACTGTGAAGTTCAAAAGACTCTCAGAGACACCAACAGAACAGACAGGACAACACACACACAGCAAGGCTTCAAATGGACAGACTCAGAGACAAACAGACGGACCACGGGTGACTGTGGAAAAGTTATACCTGCGCTGTTGTCTGGAGCATCTTCTCAATGAGCAGATGGAAGGATGGAGATGAAATGACATTTTAAACAAGGGATAAAGATTTGGGGAGCAACAACAGGAAAAGAGGAAACAAGAAACAAAACTGATGAAATAGCTGCTCATGACTGTGCAGACTCCACATGAAGCCATTTAATGAGCTCCTCTTATCTTTACCTGAGTATGGAAGCACAGTTGTTTCTCTTTTAAATGAATTTCAAAATCCCAATTCTTAATCTTTACAATGATTGTTGGGGGGATTTTAAAAGTGCGAGTTGTTTTTTCATTGGGTCTGTAGAAGAATAACTACCTCTGGACTAGCCTGGCGAGCCAGCCGCTCTTACTTTCGTTTCAAAAGCAGAAGTCTGGTTCCTCACTCGCAGCAAAGTGTTTCTCTCTGGTCGATTTGAACCTGGCCTATCACAGCTGTTTACGAAGCTAAATAAGGTAGCGCTTAGCTACTTAGCTAAATTAATAACTTCTCTGACCTGATCAATGGCGTTTAGTACTTTCCTTTGTCACCTGTTCTGCTGAAGTCTGCATTGTTGTTCAGTCCTCTGTAGGATTTTTCTCATCTTGTTTCCATTTTAACAACATTAACGTCCCGTTGACATATGACATATCAACCACATTCAAGCAAACCAACTTTTTCCACAAGTCTTTGTACAACTGGCTTCTGCTGCTTTCCCCGTTCAGAAATAAGTACAGAGTTGGTCATAATATGGCGTATTCTTGTGTTTTATGGTAAAACCAGCAAACCACCATGTTTGTTTAGGGCAGCAGTACATTGCTTGCAGTCCCATCCTTCATTTCTCTGATTGGTTACTCTGCCTGTGATTGTTCCGCTCATAGAAACAAAACTTAAATGAAGGAGTTTGTCTGGCCAGCCAGGCTACATCTTGACACAATTAGATTAAAATACAACCAAAGTTCATTAGCACTTTTATATTTAATTTTGGTAATTTCTGACCTTAACTTGCTTCCATACTCTCCACAGCATGAGCCCATCACAAACAAACTGCAATAATGATATGGCTTTACCTGTGACATTGTTTACTCCATTCGACTGGATGGTACCTGAGTGGGTGTGGTTAGGGCATGAGTGGGCGTGGTCATTGTGTGAGTGGGAGGAGTCAGACAAGGGATAAAGATTTGGGGAGCAACCACAGGAAAAAAGGAAACAAAACAAACAAAACTGGTGAAATAGCTGCTCATGACTGTGCAGACTCCACATGAAGCCATTTAATGAGCTCCTCTTATCTTTACCTGAGTATGGAAGCACAGTTGTTTCTCTTTTAAATTAATTTCAAAATCCCAATTTCTTCATCTTTACAATGATTTTTGGGGGGATTTTAAAAGTGCAAGTTGGTTTTTCATCAGGTCTGTGCAGAATAAACGACCTCTGGATTAGCCTGGTGAGCCAGCCTCTCTTACTTTCTTTTAAAACCAGGACAGTCTGGTTCCTCACTCGCAGCAAAGCATTTCTCTCTGGTCGATTTGAATCTTTATTTTTATTCATTTATGTATGTATTACAAGGACAGTGTATATTAAGCAACATGTAGTAAATATGTATACTGTAAAATATGCCAGAGTTAGCCAAGAGGCTAGTTTTCATCTGTAGTCCTTGGCGAGATGTACAGAGGGGATCCTAGGAAATAATAAAACACTTAAGCATATAACAGTAGAATTACAAACATCAATTTAGCTGGACTAAATAGTAGGAGCATAAATAAAATCAAGTTAGTAAAAGACATTAGTTACAACTGAGAGAAAAAAAAAATACTTTGTACAAAGTAGTAAAGTGGCACAGGCATGCAGTAGCATTTAACACATGCATGTTAAAACATGGTCTGGTCTGTCTTAGGAGCCAGTTTTTTAAATGGGAGCAAAATAAACGATATGAACTGATTTCTCTGAATTGTTCTTGGGATGTTGTTCCATTCCCCAGAAGCCCTGAGAGAGGAAGTGGTTTCAGAGTGGTGTGGGAGCACTGATTTAACCACGCAGTAACTTTGACCATGGCATTTGTGAGTTGGGCGGCTACTTCTGTTTTTGTTGATCCGTGTATATACAGAACTGTGTCGTCTGCATACATTTAGATATTTCACTTCTGGGCACACAAGCAGTAGATCATTAATGTACAACAGAAGAGGGCCCAAAATAGATCCCTGAATCCAAATTGTAGTGGACCGAGAGAAAAGACTGACTGATTGATATTTTTCTGATAGGACTGACTAGATTAGATTTATCAGCTTGGATTCTTACTAAGGTTTCCATCCAAACTAAGCTCAGATGGTTTTCTTGGTTTATGCTCCGGTCCCATGAGTTTTTTTAACTGATCCCATATTAATTTAGAGTTCCCTCTTGCTTCACTAATTATAGTCAGGAAGAAGTCGGCCCTAGAATTTCTCGACATAGTTACTCTGTTTCTTAACCTGGCAAAATGATGTTTATAATGAGGCTGTTTTGTTTTAATAACTTTTTTAGTGCAAGACCGCACCCTCTCATTATTTTCAAGATACCTGGATTAATCCATGGAAGACAGGTCTTTTTATTTCTGCGTTCAAATCTGCGAGTACATTTCTTAAGAAAACATTGAATTTTACTTGAGAGTATCTTAGTTCCCTCAATTAAATCTTTCCCATCAAGCAAGTCATTCCAGTTAAAATTGTTAACAGTGTTTTTAAAGCGCTCCTGATCTTTGTTAGGTATTCTAAATGATTCATGCTTTTTGACAGTAGGGACACTAAATCCCTTATTTGTTAATTTTCTGGACACAAGAACTAAATTGTGCTCAGTTAGCCCAGTGATCATGTTATAGGAGTTTGTGATTCTTTCTGGTTTGTTACTGAATATCAGCTCAGTCTGTGTTCTGGTAGACTGGGTTATTCTGGTTGGGCCTATAATTACCTGTGTGAGATCAAATCTGTCACTTATTTGTGACAGATTTTTTCTGGCTGATCTATCTTCCCAATTAACATTGAAGTCTCCTGTTATTACTACTTCTTACTCTTTATGAAAATTGCAATTTGCGAACATGTTGTGAAACTTTTCATAAAAATCAATCAATATTTGAAGAGGGTGGTCAATAAATTACAACAGGTTTTAAAACACAGTTGTGGGGATAAGGCAATTTTTAACCCTATACATTTCAACTCATTATTTGACATGATTATTTCCTCACACAGAGAGCAATTTTTTATGTAAACCATAACCCCGCCTCCTTTTGATTTCACTCTGTCTCATGTATAGATTTGATAGCCTGGTACAATCAGTGCTGCTGGTGGTGAATTTGCATGGAAGCCAAGTTTCAGACAAGCAAAGAAAATCTTAGTTTGATCTTAGTTTGGATTTGATCATTTTTAGATATGAGGTTACGGACATTGAGATGTCCACCAAATAACGCCTTTGGTTTTACTTTGGAGTCCCATATTATTGTGGAATTGTTGACCGTTTGGAAAAGATTCCACTTCCTGTTTTTGATGATAGTCGGGTTAATAGTTAATTTCCTGTTTTGATGTGTTTTCCTTCCAGGTGTAATTAAACTATTTATGCAGTTGGCTTTACTTTCCTTTGGACTGAGATGTGTTAGTTGGGGAGTTGGTGAGCTGTCAGCTGCAGTATTTCACAAGAACGATGTTTTTTGATGAGCCGCTACCCCCCGGGCACCGCTGAAGGGATCTTTGTTTAAACTCCTCACCAACGCTGGTGGTCTTTCTGGCAGAGAGAACACACGTGGTCCAGCCCAGGTCCAGCCTGAATGGCTCCGCAGCCGCCGCCAGGCCCGCACCAAACACCAGTGCCTCCACAGCGCTCGCCGGAGAGATAAAATCACTCAGGTCAGTTTGTGCTGTGCAGGGTTGTGATGTGGGGTCCGTCTTCAGCTGGAACGTTGTGCGGACCCCGGCACTGGTGGATGTCTCCGGACAGGAAAAGCCAGATGGCAATTATGAACGTGTAGCTTTGTTGTGGTTTGAGGTTGGCTTTTGAGCATTTTGTCGCCTGCTTTAGGAAGTGTGGATAAATTGATAAAATGAGTTGTCACCAGATCAGTTACCGATGGCAGCTTTATATTAACTTTAGAGTAATAGCAGTCATTCAGAATTTGACCAGTGTTAGTATAGCTAAAGGTGTTTGAGAGCAGCACATAGACAAGGAGAGCTGAGAGCTGCAGCTATACCTGTCGTACCTGGTGCCGCCATCTTGGCCTATCACAGCTGTTTATGAATGCAGAAGCTAAATAAGGTAGCGCTTGCTACTTAGCTAAATTAATAACTTCTCTGACCTGATTAACGGCGTTTAGTGCTTTCCTTTGTCACCTGTTGGTTCTGCTGAAGTCCGCATTGTTGTTCAGTCCTCTGTGGGATTTTTTTTTTGTCTTGTTTCCATTTTAACAACATTAACGTCCCGTTGAGGTTCGACTTATCGACCACATTCAAGCAAACCAACTTTTTCCACAAGTCTTTGTACAACTGGCTTCTGCTGCTGTCCACATTCAGAAACAAGTACGGAGTTGGTCATAATATGACATATTGTGGTGTTTTATGGTAAAACCAGCAAACCACCATGTTTGTTTAGGGCAGCAGAACATTGCTTGCATCCCATCCTTCATTTCTTTGATTGGTTACTCTGCCTGTGATTGTTCTGCTCATAGAAACAAAACTTAAATGAAGGAGTTTGTCTGGCCAGCCAGGCTACCTCTGGACACAATTAGATTAAAATACAACCAAAGTTCAATTGCACTTTTATATTTAATTTTGGTAATTTCTGACCTTAACTTGCTTCCATACTCTCCACAGCACGAGCCCATCACAAACAAACAGCAATAATGATATGGCTTTACCTGTGACATTGTTTACTCCATTCGGCTGGATGGTAACTGAGGGGATGTGGGCGTGGTTAGGGTGTGATTGGGCGTGGTCATGGTCTGGGTGGGTGTGGTCAGGGTGCGAGTGGGTGTGGTCATGCTCCGTGTGAGCGTGGTCATGGTCTGGGTGGGTGTGGTCATGGTCTGGGTGGGTGTGGTCATGCTCCGGGTGGGCGTGGTCATGGTCTGGGTGGGTGTGGTCATGCTCCGGGTGGGTGTGGTCATGGTCCGGGTGGGTGTGGTCAGAGTGCGGGATGGTGTGGTCAGGGTGTGGGTGGGTGTGGTCAGGGTGCAGGTGGGTGTGGCCATCAATGGTGGGCGGAGCCATTGTTGTGGGGGAGGAGTCAGGGAAAAGGGCATTGGAAAGTGCTGTTGTGAGTTCTGAACTGGGTGGCAATGCCGCTGGAGTGTGGGAAACGGAAGTGGAATCGGGAATTTCGGGAACAGACGAGGATAAAGAATTGGCAGGGGTAGAGGAAAAAGTAGTTGAGGTGATATCTGAGTCTTACAGGAGAATCACAATAACCAGGAGTAGTGGGCAAAGCAGCAAAGCGCCAAAAATGTTGCCATGGATTAAACAAACGGGATTATGTTGAAGCCAAAATTAGGGAGAGAGAAGCGCAATAATGGCGAAGCGATTGGATAAGCATTGGTTATGATGCCGCGATTGGATGAGAAAAACAAAAAACAAAAATGAAATCAGAAGAGAAAAAAAGATGGAAGAAGTAAAAGCAAATCCAAAAAAGTGAAGAAGTTGCAGTCTGGGCGTTTGTTTAGTCCGGACCTACCTTGAACCAGAAGTGTGTACTCTCCCTGGCCCTCGCTCCCGATGCCGTTTTTCACTTTACACAGGTACACGCCAGTCGTCAGATTTGTTGAGCATCTCAAAGTAAAGGTAATCTCTTTCGTATTTGACCAGCGGCCCGAGAACTCCGTCTTTCTTCTCCCATTCAAAGTTTGTAGGCCTGAGAAAGACAACACAGAAGCACTTGTTAAAGTTAGTGGTTCACCAGGATTTCTTGCGTCGTAAGTTACAGATTTATAACCTGGCTGGCCAAGTGGTCCGTTACAATGAACTATGTCGAAAGGCTTCTACAGAACATAATTGCAAATGTTCACTTTCAGACAGATACTTAGAGAACACTGGATGAACCTGCTGTAACCACTTATCACCAGATCATATATGTCTGGCATAAGAGTTTCTGTTTATATTTTAAAAAGATGTAGAAATGACTAAATTTAAATTTAAATTGACATCAATCCCATGAATATTATTTTAGGATTTCCAGAATAGTCTGTTAATATAATAAATACAATAATCCTATAAGGGAAGATTTTTATATTTAAAAGTCAATGCAATACAGATCTTTATTTGCATAATTTCAAAATTAAAATAACTTTTTTTCTCACTAAATGTGTTATTAAGTATGTATTACTGTTCCAACTATATAGCTAGGGTGACTACCTCAAAAAGTGCTAAAAGTGAGACAAGTTGTGCAATTTGATGGAAGAAAGTGGGACGGACTCGAGAAATAAAAGCTCTGCGTACATATGTAACCTCATTTAGATAAAGCTAAAGCTGCTACAGAAAACATCTGATGTGCCGTTTGTTTCATCACCAAAAACATACACATTTTGCAAAGGAATGTCTTCACTAAATCAGTTTATACAAATTAATTCCAGCAGCAGCAGCTAACAGCCCAGTGGAGAGAGGAGGGGCAGCGACACACCAACCAAATATTTCAACTCAGAGAGACAGGACGCCCTCAAATATTTATTCCACAATTGACGCCTGAAACACTGACCTGACATTGTTGTTCCTAACTTGAATCACACTTTTTATAAAATCCACTGGGCACCAAGGAAAAAGTGGGACATTATCTTAATAAGTGGGACAGGGTGGCAATGCTAAAATGTCTGTGCAGGACAACCAAAAGTGGGACAGACCACAGTTACTAATAGACCTTAAGGGTAGATTTGTATATGTTTACTTTCCATTCTTTCTTTTTTTGTATTATTATTATTATTACTTCTTTGTTGTGTCTATTGTGTTGTGTTGTTCTTCTTTTTGTGTAGCCTGTCTGTGTTGCTCATCCATTTAGACTATTTGTAAGTGTATTATAAAATATAAAGTTATAAAATGTTTAGTATAAGAAAAAAAAAGCAGAATAAAGACACGACATGTGCAAGTAATAAAATGGTTAAAGTTAGGGCACGCAAACAATCCAGCCATGTAAAAAGCTTTGTATCCAAACCAATTCTTTAAGAATTTAACAAACACTACTAAAACATCTATTTTTGAGCAAATCTGCGTGTCCTTACCTAACTTTCTGTGTCCTAGACAGGTGTAAAAGTGAAGACTGTGCTGCTTTGTGAAAACTAGCCCTGAGCTGAACTATGCACTTTCACCAAAAGAAAAAAAAAAAACAATGTACGGAGAGTCAAAGAAATGAAAAGTGTGAAGTGATGAGAGGAGACAGAGACAGTGACAAGAGCTGGGTGAGGAGAAAGAAAGATGGATCAGGAGGGGGAAAACGAAAAAGAGAAATATTGGAGAATGGGTCAGGCTGGGAGGAGAGAGAGCAGATAAGACAGGGCCAAGACATAGATGGATATTACAACAAAAAATGGTGGCGAGACTGAGAGGGACTGGGGCAATGGATGGGAATGGTGCGGCTGACAAGGAAGAAATGAGAAAAATGGTGGTGATTGAAAGATTCAGGTTTAACGTATATAAAATTACAGTTTAATTTTCTAGTCCCAGCTTCTCAGCCTCCTTGATCGGTTTTTAGAACAGTTTCTGGTCTGATTTTGACCCAGTTTTTTTTCTAAATTATTTTACCACAACCTTCATAGTAGTGTTGTAGCACCTGAGGCTATTGTTTTACGGGTTTTTATTTACAAGACATTATCAGAAAAAGCTGTTCCTCATAATTTTGGAGTAATTAGTTTTCAGCCTCAGAATAAACAGGAAAATGATCTGTCTCTGTTTCTGGAAGTTGTGTGTTGTACTAGATCATTAAAATAATTATTCATGAATTTAAACCACTTTTTTTTTGTACTGTTCCCCTTTAGTTCACATTGTTTTGAGTCGACCTTGTCTCGGTCTCGGTTCACCCTGGACTCAGACTGATCTTGGTCTGGATTAGTATAGAATTAAACTACAAGACTACATCATAGCGTTTGTATTTTAAATCGGTTCAAATATAACCCTAACCCTAAGAAATGGTGAAGTTTTACTCAGGATCCTTCCTCCAGAGTCGCCCTCTCTGAAGCAAAGCCAAGTGTCCTGCTTAACGTCCCATGTGAGCGTTTTTGGAACATGCTCAAGAACCTGTCACGTGCTCAAATAATGTACGTTTAAAACAAGGATCTGTAATAAAAAACAACTTCTTTAAGAGTGGAAGGAGGTCAAACAGCAGAACGTGAATGTGTTCTCATGTCTTTACATTTTGGTTTGAAGATCTTACAAGAATACTTTTAAAAAATGTCGTATTAAACAAAATCATTACATATCATTACCAGGTCCAATGTATCCCGATAACAAAACGTATATCAACATAATGATATAATTACAGCAAAACAAGTTCAAATTGAATCAGGAACAAGAAAAAACTATTGGACTACCTCGATGCAGAGCCCTATGTGCTTTTTAACAACTCTTTATCCTGTTATCTGCTGTAATGTGAGGCAAAGTAGTAATAACTTTAATTATTTTCTCTTGTAGGGACTTCTATATCGCCTTTAAGTTTGTCTTAATTGCTAAATAAAGTTAGCAAAAAATGAAAGTGGTTGCAATGTATTGTGGGCAATTTGCAGGGAGGTGAGGCCACAGGTGCATCCTCTGTGAATGAGAAACATTCTACATGTCATTGTTCTTAGTGTATACCAGAGGTTCCCAAAGTGGGGTCCGGGCCCCCTGGGGGTCTGTGAAGGTACTGCAAGGGGGCCCACAGAGGCTGTCTATATTAAGTACATAAAAAGAAATTGAGCTTGAAATGCACTGTAAAAACAACAATGCTGCAAAAACTCAAGGCACCCCTCAAGATTTTTGAGTTTTGGTGATCAACTCAAAATCTCAAAAGTTTTCAACAATAAATATTTTTTCACTCACCAAATTTAACAGTTCATACATCTAAAAACTTGAAATTTTAAGTTTTACTCACTATCTTTATTTTTCCCACTCATCTTACAGCAACTGACTCCACTGTTCAGAAGAAGTATTATTGATAAAAATAAAAACTAAATATACTACATTTAACAAAATAATAACTTTTTCTGAACACTGTAAGTTGGCTGTAAGATGAGTAAAAAAATAATGATAGAGAGAAAAACTTAAAAATTAGAAAAGTTTTTCAATGTATGAACATCAAATTAAGTGAAAGTGTAGAAAACTTGAGATTTTAAGTTGGCCCCAAAAATCTTGAGGGATCCTTTGCCTTGAGTTATTGAGTTTTTGCAGCATTTTATTTTTTTACAGTGTATTTGTTTAAAAATATAATTTTAATACATTTTTTAGCCAATAGTCAGTGTCTTTTGTAATGTTTTTATAGAAATATATCGGAGAAAAACATGAAAATAAAATTTGGGATCGAGGGAAGTTGTATTGTTGGGGGTCCGCGTGGGATTTTGGTAAATTTAAGGAGGGCCGTGACGCTCCTGACTTTGGGAATGGCTGGTGTATACTCTCTTGATAATTATACATTAGCCTGGTAAGAAACTAGACTGGAGCCATGCAGTCGCTTGGGAAGAAAAAGATTTCAAGACATGGATGACAACTAAAAGAAAACCTTCATCTAAACCAGCTTGAGCTAAAAAAAAAAAAAGAAGAAGAAAAAAGCTCCACAGACGGTGCTGATGAGCCTTGATAAAAGAATCAATTATGTAAATGTGGAGTCCTTAAGCTCTCTACAGTAATTACAATGACAGTCAGGCAGAGACGGGGACAGACCTGAAACTGTTGGACAGATTAATCTCTCTTTAAATAGTCAAAACCCCTTGAGAGACAACTAAATCTGCAAAAACCTCGTCCCGTCGGCACCAGGTGGACACTTGAGGCTCTAGAAACTGCTGAAGGCACGGCTTTTGCTACAATATATTTGAATAATGTCAGAAAAAAAGCTTACAGAGAGTCGACTTTTATCATGTCTGGCTGCTGGGGAAATCCCAAACTGCCAGATCTGAGCAGAGAAACAGCAGGCGCTCTCTTGGCACTCTGTTATCCAAATACTTGTACAATGTGCTACCCAAGGAGCCACAGAGTTTTTCTACTAAGAATAAAAATCTATGACTAGAAGCTTTTTGACACCCGCTGGCACAAATGATTTTGATTCAGCTAAGAATGGATTTATGAGGGCAGCCTTTCAGTCTTATCTGTTTTACCCTTGTATTTGAAGAAAACTAATTATACATCAGCATAATATAAGTCATCTCAAGAACTCTGAGACCTCATCTGAGCTTTGGTATAAAGTGTTTTTGACAGAGGGGGAACTAAAGCAGGGGCTGGATTTTTTTGACCAATCACACAGGGACACTTTCATTGGTTGAGTCCGAGCTTGTGCACGTCTTTATCAGGGTTTCTGTAGGCTTCAATAAGTTTAATTCAAGACATTTGAAGACCTTTTTAAGACCATTGTTCAAGAAAATTAAGAGCTATTTCATAAGCACGCAGCGTACAAATAGCGTTCATAGCTGCAGAGACAAAAGATGCAGCATATTACATATACCCTATTAATAATTAACATTATAATAAAATAATAAATAATTAATATTACCTATAATAGTTAGGGTTAGGGTTAGTTTTCATGTTTTCATTAACAAGACGTCATCATCGATTTCACTGTGAGTCAAAACCAGCAGTAAATGAATAAACTATATCTGTGCTGTGTAATCATCAAAGGTTGCTATTTACTTTTTTTCTCTCTGCCCACCGTGGCTAGTCTTTGTCAAAAGTTATTTGCCATCTAGAGTTTTTACAAGCCACAATTTAATTAGTGGAGCTTTTAAGTATATTTTATAGTAAAAAAAAAGGCTTAAATAAATGTAAAATTTGTTTTTATGCATGGACAGGGATTTATCAAATATAAAAAACTGATTAACCTATAGGACAGAATAAAGTGTATCTTTGTGTATGTGCTGTCACATCTTTTAAAAGATGTTACCATATTTTCCGCACTATAAGGTGCACCTAAAAGCCTTTAATTTTCTCAAAAACCGACAGTGCGCCTTATAATCCGATGCACCTTATATATGAATCAATGTTGGTTAATTATGGCTACCGTATTCAGGGGGCGTTGCCGAAGTGACAGCGATAAAAACGATAAAGGGGAATTCCAGTCCCAGCTGTTCATGTGTGCCATAGGCGTGTTTATGGATCCTGCCGCAAAAGAACAAGGAGGCGCGGCCTTTGCTCCATCTCAGTAGAAGAGTTGCGACATTGAGGGGACAGAAAACTGAGCGCTCGAACGCTGTTCATGTAGCTTTGAACTGTGACAAATGGAGTTGGAAATACATTGTTTTCAACGAGGGAGTTGTAAGAACGCTGGTTTGTATTCTATTAATAAAGTTTGACTGACTGACTTATCTGACTGTTTTATTGACATTCCCTTTAGCGCAGCGCCATCTAGTGGATGCGCCTTATAATGCCGTGCGCCCTATATATGAAAACAGTTTTAAAATAGGCCATTCATTGAAGGTGCGCCTTATAGTGCGGAAAATACGGTACTTTGTTTTAAATTACTAGTTTTCTTTCTTTAATCATGATGATTTACTATATAATAAATAGAGTACACGTGAGCAGAGAAACATAAATTCAGGCCCAACTTTTGAAGTTAGGATATTTGCCAAGGGGTGCATCAAATCCAACCGGCCACAGTGGCTAGTGAGAGTATTTGTGTCACTAGCCAAAATGAAAATCCACCTGCATTTGGCCGGTTGACTAGTGTTGATGTCAAGCCCTGGATATAATTCATTTTCAGTCATTTTCAGTCTAACAGACCTGAATATTACATTGCATCATAGCTAATGCTAATTGTTGATAGCATTTAAGCTTTCTTTACTTTCCTTGATAATCGAGAATAAATACTTTGTGAAAAAATGTATAGCCTTTGTCTGGATTATTGGTGGGTGTCTTTGCCTCTGTAACTGTCTCTAAATCTGCAAACGTGAAATTTGGTGACTTTGTTTAAAACACTTGCTCCATTTTACTTTAGACAAGCGCTAACCGGAAATGGGATAACACAATGAGTAACTACTTCAGTTTCAGCGCTGGCTCCAACTGCTTACACCACAGAACAGCAGGAAACAAACTAAATAAAACACAAATATATGAGACAGAGCTTTTTTCTAAACATGAACTTTTTTCTCCACTTGCTCCAAAACTCTGGTAGTGGGGCTTTAACTGTATTATTCACTGTAAAATGTTATTACTTTTCACTCAAAGCAATTACCTGAACTATTAACTTCACAGACTGTAACTTGAGTCATACCGCATTAACTAACACACTTAAACTTGCTCATATCTCCACTGATAATAATCCGTTTTTCTTCTTTTTCTTCTTCGCTCTTGAATGCTTCGGAGAAAACTTTTCAATTAGCCCACATGCATTAGTAAACACTCCACAAAAGTCATGATATGCTCCGAGACATTTTGGATTGCAATTATGTGCAGTTTGCCGCTGCATCCTCTTCCCACTCCCAGTTGTAATCATTATCATAGCAAAGAATGAGATTTGCTGCGAAATTAGAAATAAGTGAGATTCATGAGCTTTTCAATATTATGCAAATGTATTATTCTTGGATTACTGGTAAAACAAAATCTAAGTCTGTTGTTTATAATGGCGGAGCAAAATGTTAAAAAACAATAACTCAATGTGTGATTATATCCAAATCTTTCTCCCAGAAGGCCTTTGTTGTTTATGTAAAATCAGGTTATTCAGGACAAAAATAGCATGCATGTTTGTGATCTGCTTGTGACTTTATTTATTCTCTTTCCATATAACTTGCTGTTTAATAACCTGTCAGGAAAGTGGGCGACCATTCAGCAGCACCCAGGGGCCTTTCTCCAGGTCTAGAGCCAGGATTCTGGTCAGGACTACCTAGCTGGACCCTTCTCAAAATCTAACTGGACCCTTCTCTAGATTTTGAGGCAGGATGCTGGACTCTTCTTCAGATCTTAAGCCAAGATCTTGGTCATGAATACCTAGCTGCTGCCTTCTCAATATTTTAAGCCAGGATTCTGGTCGGGAGTACCTAGCAGGACCCTTCTTCAGACCCTGAGCCAGGATTCTGGTCAGGAGTACCTAGTTGGACCCTTTTTCAGATCTTAAGCCAGGAACTTGATCAGGATAGCTGGACCTTTTTGTAGATCATGGGCTAGGATTCTGCTCAGGAGTACCTAACTGGACCCTTCTCTAGATTTTGAGGCAGGATGCTGGACTCTTCTTCAGATCTTAAGCCAAGATCTTGGTCATGAATACCTAGCAGGATCCTTCTCCAGATCTTAAGCCAGGATCCTCATCAGGAGTACCAAGCTGGACCTTTCTCCAGGATTTTGAGCAAGGATCTTGGTCACCAGGATCTTGGTGACCAAGCTGGAGGATTAGCCTATTGTGCATGTTTTGGGTCGAAGGGGGAAACTCAGAGAAAACCCACCAAGACACAAAGAGAAAATGCAAGAGAAAGGTCCTTACCAAACCAAGGACTTCCTCAGTGTGAGGCAACAATGCTAACCACTTTGCCAACGCACCACCACAGTCGTAAAGGTCATGGTCTGTGAAGCCTTGTAAGTTTTTATAAAGTTCTTAAATGTGAACCATTAGCATCAATTGTTTCTGTCTGCCTCTCTAAACAAAGGATTTACTAATAATTATCAACCGGCTTTCATAGAACCATTTGACCTAAATTTATCTTTTCTGTGATTAAATATATTTTCTTTCTCAACACAAACCCAACTGTCCACAAATCCAAATGCTAATAAAGCTAACTAACTCATAAATCATGTAAAAGTTCTCTAAAGACAGACATCTGCCATAAAGGTTGTAATAATATTCAGAACAATACATGTCCAATCTACTGATAACCATTGCTAGGGGCTTAAAACGAGCTACGCAGCTAAGTACGGCAAATGTATTGTGTCAAAAGAGGGACACTCAAGGAGCCCAGTGAAGGACGAGACGGAAGCGGTGCCAAATGTCACTACATTACACTCCAGACGAGATCACTTCAGAATATAGAGCACGACCGCTTTCTGCTTTTATTACAAAGGTGTCAGACAAGCCGCGTAGATAAGCCCGGGATACGGTGAGGAATTGTTCTGAAGAGAGGGGAGTGTGGGACGCTCATCGACTTTGATTGGGTCGGGCGGCGCTGACACACTTCGCGAGCAGAGCGGCTGGGTGTGGCGGGGGGAGAGGCGGCGGAGCGATGATTGCGTTTTGACTGACAGAGGTGAAGACGGCGCGTAGCTGATGCGATTGGACGGTAACTCATTAACGTCTCCTGCCTCTCAGACAAAAAAAAAACATAGAGCCACTCTGGCGTCTTCCTGCCGTCGTCCCTGCTCCTGACGGTTTGTTTTCCTTTGCCTTGTCATCTTTTTGCCTCACTTTCTTTTTGTCTCCTCTCCTCCTGCCACCTTTCACATACTTTTATCTAAAACTTGTGAGTCAAGTATTCTAACCTCGAACTGTCAGGACATTTTAAAGTCCATTTTGGCAAGTTTTTTTTTTTGCCACATCGGAGAGAGGTGCAGAGAGCTTTACTCACCCTGCAACAACTTCTTTAGTCAGTCAAACTATCTGGACATTTTAAAGTCTACATACACATACTACTAGGGATGTAAGAAAATGTTAAATATATTGATAAATCGTGATTTGGCAATACTGTGTCGGTATCAAAAAATGTCTGTTTTGTAATTTTGGTGTTTTCTTTAACTGTAAAATATCTTGAGCTCCCCCTACATTTCGGCGTAAAGCACTATTGTAAATATTCACGAGCTCTGTGTGACCCTTCGCTCGACTTTACTTTTGTTTTCTCCTCGTATCCGCACAAAGGTTTGCCTTTTAGCAATATTACGACAATAAAACAACAATAAAAATGATTGATCCAACAGTAAATGTATTGATAGAATGGTTTAATGAAAATCCCTCATTTGTGACTTGCGTAGCAGCAATTTTGCATTGCATGTGAATGGTTGAATCTGCTCCCATTCTTGCAAGGCTATTTTTTTGTTTTTTGTTGTTTGCTAAGATGCGCCAGGCAGAGGAAAAACTTCTTTAGCCATCACAATGACTCTGAAACTGTTTAATTAATGTAAAAAAAGTTGGATTTCCCCTTTAAATATTACTAGCATCTTCTTGTGTGTGTAACGTTCGCCTCTTTCTTCTCGTCATGCGCGGCTGCTCACTCACACAAACCAGAGCTCACCACAGCTTGGATTTGCCAGACTGTTTTTCTCGCTTGTTAAAGCACTTTTTTTTTCCGTTACAGTGTTGACAAGTTGCTCGCTCAAGAGGGATTTGTCGGCTTTCTCTGAACTACTGTAGGGTCCCGACCTCGCTAAGAAAAGAGCCCTGAGATGTTTTGGTGCCATATACAGCAAATTGAATTGAATGTGCATTGTCTAATGGTGCTTTTTTTTTCATTTTTATTATTTTTTTTACCACAAGGGACCTGCTCAACTCAAGCGTGATGTGTTTTTTCTCCCCTGCAGACAGTAGCCTTCAATGCTAAACAGTACCAAGCCACAATGACGGCTCTTCAAATCCAGCAGACTCAGGTACACGCTGACGGGATGCTGTTTCTAAATTTGACATTGTTCCTCGCAGCAAGGACACACAGCGAGTTTGTGTTCTTTTTTTTTTCTTTTCTTTTTTTGGGGAAAAAGTTACAGGACAGAAACTGCTCAAAAAAAAAAAAAAAAAAAAAAAAAACAATACTGTAGGAGAATTTGAAAAGTTGCAAATGATGGTGCAAATGCAAGCCAGATGTCTACAAAGTTTGTTGAGTAAACTTGAAATTATATGCCTTTTTATGCCATTTTTCTGCCCCATTCATTTTTAATTTTTGGGACTTTTGAAAATTCATATTTTCTGCCTTTCCTTCTGCAAATTCTGCCCTTTTTTGGTCATTCTGCCTGTTCTTATTTTGCTTCTGCTACTTTTAACCAATAATTCTGCCTTTTACAGTTTTTGCAAATTGTGTCATTTTAGGCCATCTTTCTGCAAATTCATATTTTCTGCCTTTTCTTCTGCAAATTCTGCCTTTTTTGGTCATTCTGCTCATTCTGCTTCTACTACTTTTAGCCAATAATCCTGCCTTTTACAGTTTTTGCTGTTTATGCTACTTTAGGCCATCCTGCCCCATTCATTTCTAATGGGATTTTTGTCATATATTGTATATCCTTAAACTTCTCATGCATTTTTTGGTACAACCAGCTCTTCATCATTTTAGTAATTTGTGCCAGGTCATGTCATGTGCCACCTGCCACATCATGCCATTCTGCCCTATTCTGCCTTTCTTATTCAAGTACTATTACACTATTAGTAGAAGACCAATGCAATAATTAACTTGCCAATATAGGTTGCACATACCTAAAGATTATGAGTGTGACACAAAGACACAGGTTAAGCAGAATGAGACAAGATTTTAACATTATTGAAATATATATAACAACTAATACAGATTCTCTCGCTAGTGGCAAAGAAGATGATTACCAAATCCTGGCTTAAGACTTTACCCCCCACTCTTGAACAATGGCAAGATGGTTTTAAGAAAGTTTATTTGATGGAAAAGATAACAGCAAAACTTCATTTGAAACTGGATTTGTTGTATGATTTATGGGCTGGTCAAACAGATAAGTGTTGGAAAATATGTACATGCAATGGTTATTATTAGTTTTATGGTTATTTTTTATGTAATTGTATTTTCATTAACCTGGGATGTTGGTTGGTGCGAAAGACTCTGACATGTATTGTAAAATCTGCCGAGCTGCCACCTGTTAATTTTGTATTTTTTTCTTTTCTTCCTGTGTAAAATTGAAAATTGAGTTGCATATTTGAATAAAATATGCTTAAAAAAAAGATATATTTTACACAAATGAAAAATGTAATTTATTCACCTGAAAATCATAAAATGCAAAACTATTTAGGTGCGTTTGTAAAATCAGCTTGCAATGAATGGTATGTGCTTATTATATATATTATTTGAATTATGTGCAACAGAAGAACATACTGTACATGCTGCCAAAAGTGTTGCCACAAACTCAAAGAGCAAAAACCTGATCCTGACATCGCGAGTCTGATTTTTATCTTCACGAGAATCTTGTGACCTTTTGATCTTGGGAGATTACGAGATTATCTTGTCACAACCCTACTCTACTAAGAATATATTGACAATATTAGAGCCCTACCCCATGTTACAACAATAGAGTTAAAGGCAGCTAGGTCATTTAGCCATGTTGTTTATATTTGTAACGGCACAGTAGCTTTATCGGCAAACCAAAAACTTTCATAGGCTTATTATGTTATGAATGGTAGCTGTGTGTATGCTAGCACTGTCTCCTCACAGCAAGAAGGTCCCATGTTTGATTCCTGGACCGTGTGGGGCCTTTCTGTGTGGAGTATTCATGTTCTCCTGGGTGGGTTTCCTCCATCAACCTAAAACATGCACAACAGGCCAATCCTCCAGCTACGCAGTCCTGACCAGGATCCTGGCTCTGGATCTGAAGATGAGTCCCCCAAGCACAGGATGCAGCACTGAATGATGGATCAAATGCAGAGAACAAATTCATTTAGTACCTATGGACCTCAGCCGGGAGTACGGGAACCCCTAGGGGTACACGAGCACTTTGCAGGGGGTACGTGAAATGATTTCATAAAATACTCCAAGATGAAAAACATTTGCAATCCTTTCATACTAAACTATTGAATCTTATGAAAGACAAGGAGGCGAAACTGCTAAAGAATATTATTAGAATATTATATTTTGTTCAAGGAGGAGTTATTAAAATGATTTACATCTTTCTTGTAGTAAATTTGTTATGAGTTTAACATTATTATTCATTATTTATTTTCATTTTTTAAGATCATTTTGAACCAAAAAATATTATTTAGTAATTACATAAATATAATAAATATAGTTTATATTATATTCTTATTTTATTTCTTATGTTAAAGGTAGGCAGATTATTTTGTATTTGTGTTTATTTTGAAAATGCACGAGAATTAGGATTTACAATAAACTATGTGTAAAATGTCTTGGTACTAATAAACACAGATGTTAGCAGAAATTAGCGATGCGTATGAGTGAGGAGGTACTCATGACAGCCCAGGGGTACAAGAGACAAAAAAGGTTGGGAACCACTGCAACAAACTTAGTTTTTATAGGATTGTTTAGCAGTTTTGTTGTCATTTTAAAAAGTCTATGCATCTGGCTCTTTATTCACATAAATACATACACAATACTGGTCACACAACATACTTCAAGTTAGTATTCACCCGCTTTATACAAACTAAATGCAGTTAAGTGTGAAAGTATCCCCTGGAGGCACTCTGGAGAAGTACACAAATGAGCCTGTTTAGCTGCAGTGGAAGTGTCACATCACACGACAGGTACACAATCACCAAACTATGAAAAACTCTCTAATACAACACAGTCCACCCCCTGCTACAGCGTGTAGGAGCAGCAGCAGTGATAGCCTGCAAACACGGCCCACTTGTAAACAATGGCACATTACCATGTTCTCACCTTGCAGGTAGTCGCTTGTACAAGCTGTGATTCGGAGAGCACAACAAACACTGTACCCCCGATACTGGAGCCGCAGCAGCACCAGGAACAGGCTACGCTGCTGTGTGTGGAGTCCTCCTTCCCACTCAGACCCACTCTTTCCTTTGGCCTTTCTGCATTATAGATGAAGATGTGCATGTGCCATCCACTTAGCACAAACCAAATATCAGTAAATGTAGCAGAGACCTCTTAATTGGCACCTTCCAAAACACATTATACCGTATTTTCTGGACTATAAGTTGCTCCGGAGTATAAGTCGCACCAACCAAAAAATGCATAAGGAAGAAGAAAAAAACGTACTTAAGTTGTACTGGACTATAAGTCGCATCCGACACCGAGAACAGATATTTCATCTTGAAAGGCAAGTTATAGTAATAATAGAATAGAGAACAACAGGCTGAATAGGTGTGCGCTATGCTAACGTAACACATTGATGGTTATTCAGCTACATGAAGCATAAACAACGAACTGAATAGGTGTCTCGTATGTTAACGTAATATATTAACAGTTATTCACATAACTATAGAATAAAGAACATAATATAACAAGTTCACCAAACTCACCATCTCACTCCTAATCACTAAATAGGGTCAGTTCCATTTCCAATTATTCCGCTCTTTCTCAGTTGTCTTTATAGCCTAAGTTGTTAGACTGACGTGTACTCAGTCGCACCTGAGTATACGTCGCACCCCTAGCCAGACTATGAAAAAAAGTGCAACGAAAATACGGTAGCTACATATATTTACAATAGACTTGAAATAAACTTTAGACCATAACAACCTACAGTTTTGCTACTCGGGCAAAGCGACCTAAAATCTTAATCTTTGCCGTTTTAGATGTAACTTAATGTTTTTCTTATGTGTTTACATGTGTTACTCTGTGCCACTGTACGGCTCTGGTGCACGCTCAGAGTGCTTTGTCCAAACTCAATACGAAAAAACAGAAAACATGCAGTAATATTTTGACAATGAATGTCATCATTATTGGAGAAATGTGAGACATTATCATGCACCTTGAAAACTCCATCTCACTAAGGCAACAATTATCTGCCTGCATACACAAAAAGAAGTATGCGAACATAGAAAAGCTTGGGAAAGTGAAATTATTTCAGTAGTTCAATTTAAAAAGTGAGACTATAGTTATTAAATAGATTCAGTAGACACAGCGTAAATTCTGTTTACATTTACATTTTGATTTACATTTACTGTAAGCCAGTGGTTGTAAAACATTTGACACTGTGCCACATCAGACAATATTTGGCTTTCCAAGACCCATCTTTAATGAACTAAAATGAGCATAGATACAAAACAGAAATAAATTATAATGAATCAGGTCTAAGACAGGACTAAAAATAGAACTAAACAAGGACTAACCTAGGTCTAAACTGGCCCTAAACCAGAAATAAGCAGCTGTCTTCCTTGAACATTAATTCCCCAAACAGAGCAGAACTGTACAGGAATAAAACTGCTTCTAAATTAAACTAAATCAGGACTTGAACTGCAAAATATTTCTGACTACAACCAGAAGAAGTCCACGTACCACAGTTTGACAACCAACACAATAAATAAACCCTTGAAATAGTTCTGAATCCATATATGCCTTTCACTTTTATAAAACTACTGACATACATTCACTTTCCTCCATGATTCTTATTGTTTCCGATGTAAGTAAACTGAAGTCCACTTGGAGTTGTTCAAAACATAACAAGTACAAGCCATGATTGGGTGTGTATATTCCCGATACTTGATCCGAACGGCCCAACAGCACGTCTGGAATCCTTCCCCCCCGCTCAGATCCGCTCTTTTCCCTGGCCTTTCTGCATTATAGATGAACCTGCAGCCATCCGAGCGGCCCCATCGATCCCTGTTTCCACTGCCCCCCTCCTCGCCTCCCGCCCTGCCCCGCGTCGTCTCAGCCCCAGTCTCTCCATCATCTCGTATCTCATCGTAGGCATGTCACTCACGGCTTGTTTGTCTTGTCACGAAGCCCCCCCCTGCCCTCCCCCTCCTTCTTCTCTCTTCCCCTTGCACCGCTGTGTCCCCGTCCTCTCCAATAACTCTCCTCTATCTCTCCTCACACCTTTTCCCTCCAAAAAAAACCTCCACGCACACAGCAACCTCGGCCAAAAATAGCCGTCGGTGTCTTGCGAAAATGAGACAAGCCGGTTATTTTGATTGACAGCTGGAACTGAAAGGGGGCGGGGAGGAGGAGCTCAGTTGTCAGCGCGTTTACGTGTTTTTTACAGGAGCCGTGAGAGTTGATGAATCGTTGAGGGCGGAAAGCAAGACATGGGAAGTGTGGAGCAGTTAGTGAGTCCCACAACACTGGAAATGTGATTATTTAGTCGTTGTTGAACTGGAGTGACAGAAGAAACCCGAACCAAGCAATAACCGGGGAGGGTTGCCCCAGGAAGGGCATCGGGCGTAAGATATTTGCCAAATCAGCATCCACATCACTGCATGCAGATGCTTTTTACAACAAGTGCCATCTCAGAACATATTTGGCTTTCAAAGTACCATTTTTATTCAACAAAAATAAGTATAAATCTGGAAAAAAAACATGTTTAAACTAAGGAGTACCGTATTTTCCGCACTATAAGGCGACCCTAATAGCCTTTAATTTTCTCAAAAACCGACAGTGCGCCTTATAATCCGATGCGCCTTATATATGTATCAGTGTTGGTTAATTATGGCTACCGTATTCAGGGGGCGTCGCCCAATTGACAGCGGTAAAAACGGTAAAGGGGAATTCCAGTCCCAGCTGTTCATGTGTGCCATAGGCGTGTTTATGGATCCTGCCGCAAAAGAACAAGGAGGAGCGGCTTTTGCTCCATCTCAGTAGAAGAGTTGCGACATTGAGGGGACAGAAAACTGAGCGCTCGAACGCTGTTCATGTAGCTTTGAACTGTGACAAATGGAGTTGGAAATACATTGTTTTCAACGAGGGCGGCACAAATAAGAGCTACCGGTACGTACGGTACTGTGTTGTGAATGCACTAACTTGTTTTGGGAGTGAACGGAGTTGTAAGAACGCTGGTTTGTATTCTATTAATAAAGTTTGACTGACTGACTTATCTGTTTTATTGGCATTCCCTTTAGCGCAGCTCCATCTAGTGGATGCGCCTTATAATGCAGTGCGCCCTATATATGAAAACAGTTTTAAAATAGGCCATTCATTGAAGGTGCGCCTTATAATCCGAATAGTGCGGAAAATACGGTAAAATATAGGATTAGCCAAGGCAAAATGCAAGGAACAAGGAATACACCAGAAGTAAACCAAAGTTAACGACCTGTCCCCTTCACCGGACCCAAAACAACCAAGCCCCTTTCAACTCTTTAAAGTCTTCTGGAACAATAGAATTTAGGTTCAGGTCTAAAACTCCTCCATCCTAGCGTATAAACCAGATCTCATCAGTTCAATTTCCGAAGTAAGAAAGCTTCTTGGATAAGAGATGAAAGGTCTTCTGTCCAGTCCAAGTCCAGATCACTTCTTATTAGCCTTTTGTTGTCATTCATTTAGCCTGGAAGACTGAGTCCTCACCGACATCTGAACCAGGACTAAACCATAACCAAATCAGGGCTGACTCTGGTCTAAACTAAACCAGGACAGTGGTCAACAGTTCACTGCTGGATCAACTCTAAATTAGACTAACACACAGTATCTCTAGAAAAGAACAAATACATCATTCATAGACTATAACCATCAGTCCTGCACATATATGTGGGCGTCTATGGGGATGTCCCGGGAAAGTCCTTTTTCCTGTTTGTTTGTTTATGTCTATTTCTGTAAAGCCCTTTGAGGCAACTGTTGCAGTACTAGGCCATATGAATAAATTGAATTAAAACCAGACTCTGTGTTATTATAGATTAATTCATGTCTAGAATAGTAAAAATACACATTTAAAGATTTCCAGCAGCAGTGCTTTTCAGGCATGTGAAATGTTGTTTGTTTGTTTGTTCTATACATGTGTACATTGCACATGTGTACATATCATTTTATTTATTTTATGCTTGAAATAAACTACTACTACCACATACAATACACAGTTTTTGAAGTATTGTGCTTTTAAATGAAGTCAATAGGACTCAAACTTCCCTTCCGCCCAAGCTTCCTCATTAGTTTCTGGTTATTGTGAGTAATAAAACATGCCTGGATTACTGTATAGTACCATCTGGATGCTGTTTCTTCTGCTACATATTCACAACCCCTGAAGTGCCGTAATAAAAGTGTCTGTCAGAGAGACATCAGCGTGTGCAGTTCAAAGCATTGAATTATTGAGTGTATCTGCTGATGGGGCTCAGTTGAGAGTAGATTTTAACTTTTTTTTCTCTTCACAACATCAGATATGTATCACTGCTTTTGTTAGCCTTTCCAAACAGATGGTCCTTTGAACTTTTTTTTGTCCTTCTGTTGGTATTAATAAGCACTTCTATCTCTTATCAATGGTCTATTGTTAAAAGAGACATTGTCCGTCTTACTCTGGGTTGCCGAGGCCCTCGCACTTCAGGAAGAACTTCTCTCCCTCTTTGGGCAAATCGCTCTGAGGAAGGATCTTCACATCTGGAGAATCTGGAAGCAAAAAAAACATGAAGGAAATTAGAGTTTATTTAGTATCTCATCTGCGAGTACCATCTGTATCCTGTAGGGGTCCTCGTTTATCTGCCGCCAAGACTAAGAATGAAGGCAATGCAGCTTTTATATACACATGATTTGGTCTTTTGGGAGATTTTCTAGTGGTCTAGTACTGTTCAGATCCTGATTTAGTCCTGGTTTAGTCTTACATAGTTTAGTCCTATTAGTGCTGTTTAAATCCTGGTTTAGTCCTGGTTTAGTCCTACATAGTTTAGTCTTATTAGTTCTGTTCAAATCCTGGTTTAGCCCTGGTTTAGTCCTGGTTTAGTTCTGGTTTAGCCCTGGTTTAGTCCTGGTTTAGTCCTGGTTTAGTCCTGGTTTAGTCCTGGTTTAGCCCTGGTTTAGCCCTGGTTTAGTCCTGGTTTAGACCTGATTTAGCCCTGGTTTAGCCCTGGTTTAGTCCTGGTTTAGACCTGGTTTAGTACTGGTTTAGACCTGGTTTAGACCTGGTTTAGTCCTGGTTTAGCCCTGGTTTAGCCCTGGTTTAGTCCTGGTTTAGACCTGGTTTAGTCCTGGTTTAGACCTGGTTTAGCCCTGGTTTAGTCCTGGTTTAGACCTGGTTTAGTCCTGGTTTAGACCTGGTTTAGACCTGGTTTAGTCCTGGTTTAGTCCTGGTTTAGACATGGTTTAGACCTGGTTTAGTCCTGGTTTAGCCCTGGTTTAGTCCTGGTTTAGACCTGGTTTAGACCTGGTTTAGTCCTGTTTAAGTCCTGGTTTAGACCTGGTTTAGACCTGGTTTAGACCTGGTTTAGTCCTGGTTTAGTCCTGGTTTAGACATGGTTTAGACCTGGTTTAGTCCTGGTTTAGCCCTGGTTTAGTCCTGGTTTAGACCTGGTTTAGACCTGGTTTAGTCCTGTTTAAGTCCTGGTTTAGACCTGGTTTAGACCTGGTTTAGTCCTGTTTAAGTCCTGGTTTAGACCTGGTTTAGTCCTGTTTAAGTCCTGGTTTAGACCTGGTTTAGTCCTGGTTTAGAACTGGTTTAGACCTGGTTTAGTCCTGGTTTAGACCTGGTGTAGACCTGGTTTAGACCTGGTTTAGTCCTGTTTAAGTCCTGGTTTAGACCTGGTTTAGTCCTGGTTTAGACATGGTTTAGACCTGGTTTAGTCCTGTTTAAGTCCTGGTTTAGACCTGGTTTAGACCTGGTTTAGTCCTGTTTAAGTCCTGGTTTAGACCTGGTTTAGTCCTGTTTAAGTCCTGGTTTAGACCTGGTTTAGTCCTGGTTTAGAACTGGTTTAGACCTGGTTTAGTCCTGGTTTAGACCTGGTTTAGTCCTGTTTAAGTCCTGGTTTAGACCTGGTTTAGTCCTGGTTTAGACATGGTTTAGACCTGGTTTAGTCCTGTTTAAGTCCTGGTTTAGACCTGGTTTAAACCTATATCGTCAGTCTTTTGTTCTGGTTCAGACCCAGCTGTAGTCCTGGCCTTAGTCTTCGTAAATCCCTTTTTTCATTATTTAGTGTAGGCCTGGTTCAGTCCTGGTTTTAGTCCTGTTTTATTTATTAAGTGCAGACCTGGTTTAGTGAAGATTTAGGCTCATTTTCGTCAGTTTAAGGTGAAAAGTTTGAGAACCACTGGTGTCTACTTTACTTTTTAAGAGTTCTTTTACTGCTGCTGTTCTGCTTTAGGTTTAGTCCTGGGTTATTCTTTAATCCTGTGTGCAGTAATGCTCTCCTCCTCCTCCTGTGCAGCTCCATCAGTGACACAAGAGCTTTACACAATGGCCATGCAGTACCGGTGTTGGCCACATAGAGGCAGCACTGGCCCAGACTCCTGCACTCCTGTCAGCTCCAGACTGTGTCTCTCTGATGAGAAATAATTAGCAGAGCTGGTTGGGTCCACACTGGCACTGCCCCAGCACAGGGAGGAGAGAGGGGACTGTTTAAATCTGGCCCACACCAGAGCGGGCCAGCGAGCTCCACTACAGAACACTCCGACTAAAGGCACTGCATTATGTCATTCTCATGGGTCTAGACTTGTGTTTAGACCTGGTTTAGTCCTGGTTTAGTACTTTTCATCAGGTTCTGTACTGGATTTTGTTTTCCCTTGGTTTATTCTTGGTTACATCCTGGTTTAGACCCAGTATAGTCCTGGTTTAGCCCTTGGATAGTGTTGAATCAATCTCGGTTTAGTCTTGGATTAACTCTGGTTATGTCCTAGTTTAGTCTTGGGTTAGACCTGGTTTAGTCCTGGTTTAATCCTGGTTTACTCATGGTTTTGACCTGATTTAGACCTAGTTTAGTTCTGGTTTAACCCTGGTTTAGACCTGTTTTAGTCCTGGTTTAATGCTGGTTTAATCCTGGTTTACTTCTGTTTTAATTTTTAAATTTAGCCAATTTTAGTCTAAAATTTAGTGTGTGTTTAGTTCTTGGTTAAGTACTGGGTTTAGTTCTGGCCTAAGTCCTGCTATAGTCCCCCAAAAAGCTACATTGGTCTCTGTTTAGTCCTAAATTTAGTCTTGGTTAGATCTTGCTTTAATCCTGGTATAATCTTTTAGTTCTAGTTTATTCCAAATGTTATTCTTTAGTCTTGGTTTCTGTCTGGTTTAGTCTTGGTTTAATCTTCTTTCATTTCTGTTTAATGTATTCTACTTTTGCCTTGGTTTAGTACGAGGTTAGAGATGCTTTAGTTCTGGTTTAGTCCAACTTTTCTCCCCAAAAAAGCTTTGCTGGTCTTCGGTTTGGTCCTGGTTAGGTCCTACTTCAATCCTGGTCTTTTAGTTCTGGTTTAGTCCAAATGTTATTCTTGTTTGTAGGATTTAGTGTCTCTGTAGTCCTTAGTTCAGTTATGAGTTTAGTCCTGGTTTAGACTGGATTTAGACCTGGTTTAGTCCTGTTTAGTCCTGGCTTAGTCATGTTTAAAAACCCAAAACAGCAAATGTGAAAGAACAGGCTGCACTCACAGAGGACGCTGAGGGTCTGGTCGCTCCGTTTGTCTCCCGGAGCCAGCGAGGGGTGCACCACGGCGCAGGTCACCAGGGCGTTATCATCACTACGGGTCACTGTGAGGGTCACTTCGCTCCTCACGCTGTAGGTGGGCTCTCCGGGGGTGGACTCGACCACATCGGGACGAGCTGAGGACAGGACAGAGAAGGAGAAGACGACGTTTGATCCTAATAATAATGAGCCACTGCCATTTAAACAGGAATCCCCTCCCACAACACCAGATGCTTCAAGTTCAAGATGTTTTTTTTTTACACATTTGAAGGAAAAAGTGAGTTTCTAAAATGGGAGTGAATTATTTTGTTGCACCTTATTCCTGGAAACAGAAGGTACGAACACAGGTGAGAGAGAGAGAAATATAAAAACTTACTTTTACTTTAGAAAGTGTTATAGTGAGAAAAGCACCCCTGATAAGACATGCATCACTGTCAACGTCAGACTCCTCCTAACAATTATCACCTCTGTTCAAATTAAAAATCCAAAATATAGCCTTGGTAGAGGAAAGTAATATTTAAATATTTAATCACATTTATCAATAATATAAATACCCATAAGAGGGAAAAACACAAACACTGGCTGGAGTGCAAACAACATTTATCTTTACTCAAAGGCCTGATTAGCAAAAATAAGCATTAAGGTGGGACTTTTGGGAACACATTGCAGGTCAGGTGTCTGGCCTTATAGTAAGAAGTTTTGGTCTTGAAAACAAAACTATACAAAGCCAAAGAAGACCAACTATAGGGTAAAACGACAACATCCACATTGACATAAAAAAAACAAAACAAAAAAAAAAACTCTTAAATCATGTCCTTAAGATAGAACAGGAGTAACCAAAGCACTCTCGTCTTAGCAAGAAGGTCCTGGTTTTCAATCCTGGTTGGGCCATGTGGGGTCTTTTTGTTTGGAATTTGAACGTTCTCCCTGTGTCTGGGTGAGGTTCTTTCAGATTCTGTATTTTCCGGACTATAAGTCGCACTTTTTTTCATCGTCTGGCAAGGGTTGCAACGTATACTCAGGTGTGACTTATATATTAAAATATTTCAGGTGTTGGTTAGAGGGCGCTCTAGGCTTGTGTCCCAGCATCTGCTGCACCTGTACCACTGACAATTTAAAATGTAAACATTACCACTAACAACTTAGGCTATAAAGACAACTGAGAAAGAGCGGAATAATTGGAAATGGAACTGATGCTGAGTCTGACGACAGCCACGCAGAGGAGGAAGCGGCGCTTCGTCTACCTCCGGAGTTGGCGGAGTTGTTCAGAAGCGACACCGAGGATGAAGAATTTAAAGGATTTAGTGATTAGGAGTGAGATGGTGAGTTTGGTGAACTTGTTATATTATGTTCTTTATGCTATAGTTATGTGAATAACTGTTAATATATTACGTTAACATACGAGACACCTATTCAGTTCGTTGTTTATGCTTCATGTAGCTGAATAACCATCAATGTGTTACGTTAGCAAACCGCACACCTATTCAGCCTGTTGTTCTCTATTCTATTATTACTATAACTCGCCTTTCAAGATGAAATGTCTGTTCTTGGTGTTGGATTTTGTAAAATAAATTTCCCTAAAAAAATGCGCCTTATAGTCCAGTGTGACTTATATACGTTTTTTTCTTCCTCATTATGCATTTTTTGGCTAGTGCCACTTATACTCCGGGGCGACTTATAGTCTGGTTTGCCCCATCCACCTAAAACAGAACAACAGCCTAATCCTCCAACTAAGTACCCCTGACCAAGAACCTGGCTCAAGATCTGGAAAATGGACAGGGACAGATTGCTCCAGTGGCAATGAAAGATAGATCACATGCAAAGGACAAATTTCCCTACAGCGACAGAAAAGTCTTATACAAATCTAACTTAAAATCTTTTGTAAAATGCTGTGCAGTTTTCACAAATGCCAATGTCACTTAAAACTTTAACATGGTCTAATTTGAAAAACAGCTTCCCTGAATGACCCAGCATCGCTCTAACATGGATCCCTAATAAGAACTGCCCATTAAATAGCATATATTTAAAACCTTTATATGACCTACCTCTATCATTATTGCACTAGACACAGCGGGTGGTGCTCTGATTGGTCGAGTACTTTTCTCAACACCTACCTAGTCTGTAAAAAAAACCTCCCATTTCTGCTCATATTCGTGTCTGTCTAAAGGGACATAGCTGGCATATTGGTGCGACAAATTACCAGAAATAAGCTGGACGGTAGAAGTGCCCCGAGTAATTAGGAGCTGCCGGCTTCATGTGTGAGAATTGGACGCTGCAATGACCCCCATTTGTTCCCATTAAATGAAAAATGTCCTCTCTGTGCAGTTACCTTATGCCCCTGGGTGTTTTGTCCCACTATCTGTCATTATATGCCTCAAATAGCCATGGTTTCTTGTATTTTTAAACTTTAATAACACATCCGCCTTTTGCCGGAGATGAGCATTTGTTGTGCTGCTGACTCATTCGCTCATATATGCAATCATTTTGTCCAATTTGGTGCCAGCGGGTCATTAATAGCAGCTATACCTACACACCGTAAGCAGTCTTGTGAATTTATTACAGGGCCCGGTGTGTGACATGCATCAAAAACACAACACGGACAGTGATCTATGGTGGCAGCTCCACACGGCGCTCAATCATTAACCGAGATGGAAGTCAATATGCAAGAATAAAGAGGTCCCAGCGTGTCGTCGGAGCTCCAGAGGGACAATAATCAACACTGTACAAAAGCATTTATTAAGGGGAGATACTTATTACAAGATTATTGGTTTATAATATGGGTCTTTTATAAGCTTTTCATTAAAATGTACAGTTTACAGTGTACATATAGTCAAGATCAGTGGTTCTCAAACTGTGGTGCGGGTACCAGTGGTGTTACGCAGTTTAATTTAGAAATATGTTTTCTTGTTTTAGTCCAATTTAAATTTGTGTTGACCACTGCTTTGTCCTGGTTTAAGGGCAGTTTTGTCCTGGTTTAGATCTGGCTCAGTCCTTGTTTAGTCCTGGCTTACACCTGGCTTAGTCTAGTTTTAGGAAGGACCAGAAGGTTCTGGGTTCAATTCCCGGACTGCGGGGGGCCTTTCTGTGTGGAGTTTGCATGTTCTCCCTGTGTTTGGGTGGGTTTCCTCTGGGTGCTCCGGTTTCCCATCAACCTCAAAACATGGACAACAGGCTAATGCTCCAGCTAAGTACTCCTGACCAGGATCCTGGCTCAGATCTGGAGAAGGGTCCCCGGGCGCTGCACCGCAGCTGCCCACTGCCCCTGACAAGTTGCCCCAGTGGCAGAGAAGGATGGGTCAAATGCAGAGAACAAATTTCCCTACGAGGACAATAAAGTATACCTTAACTTTAAGGTTTAGTCCTTGGTTTTGGTCTTTGTTAGGGACCATTAGGGTTGGGACACATCAACCCAACGCCAACAGCCGTCAGAAGAGGCAGGGCGACTTCTTTGTCTCCTCACATCTCCCCTTGTCTCAACCAACGCGACTGAGACCCACGATGGAGCAGCGCATTAGTTCTGCGCATGTGCGAGACGTAATAACTATTTACATCAGCAGGCGGCATTAGTCACTGAACTATGTGGTCATATAGGACTCCTGCAAACAAACCTCTGCAACAGTATTTTTCAGTGAATAATAATCATGCACGCTGAATTAAACACGTCTTATTAAAGAAATGTTTTAAAGGGACTGGATTATTGCAGCTGTTTGCCTCAGAGGAGATTTATATTTTCAGCTGCACAAGGCTAAAGCTAAGGTAAGCTAACTGCAGCACATTAGCATCACAAAGGTGCGGAACATAATGAAGAGTTGTCAGAACAAAACTTCCATATATTTTAATGTTTTACGCGACAAACTGGCCAATCAGAGCTTCGTTTGAGCATGACGCTGATTTGACACGTTTAATCGGCCAAAACTAACTCCGACTTTCTCCTGCTACGTCCGATGGTGCAGAACTCAACAAACACCGCCGACTGCGTCAAACTGTCAATCGGCCCGGTGTGTCCCAGCCTTTAGGGACTGATACCGTTGGTGTGTTTAAGGTGAACTGGTCTAATGAGTTGTATCAGTCAGTGGTTGTCTGTCTGATTATACATCTCTCTCAGTGTCAGGCCTGCAACTAACCAGGCCCATAGTCGCAGAGAGATGCTCCAACCATCTGCGAATAAGTGGAAGATGAATTAATGAATAGGTATTGGCTGGTCTCAACTAGGCCTTCATAACAACTAGAAACTCATTGCCAGTGTTTTAAAATTTCATCTTAGTCTAAATGATTATATTCAGCCATTGCCTTTATATAATTGGTATTGGCCATGATGTACATTATTTAGCTCATCTGATCCATTATAGACCCAGACAGCTCTGAACAAGTTGGTTGAAGTGATTTTTTCCCCCCCTCCATATGCTTGGTGGTTGCAGAGTGTGACACCATCGTCTTTTAATGTCTGGGAGAAAATGAAGACACTATTTCTGGACGCACTTCTGAAGACACGGTCCTTTCATGTTCCTGCTGTTTTATCTGGGGCAGACCTAGCTCAGATTGCTCTCCCCATAAGAGACGATGTAGTTTTTAATCTTAAAAATGTCTGAAATATCTGTGTAACATTGAGACATGATATCATTGGTTTGACAAAGACAGCAGTGTGGTGATATATACTGTATATACCAACATGCACCACTAGATGGAGTCACGAGTCACTACAGCACTTGTTGAATTCAGAGTTCTACAGGATGAAATGCCAGCAGATGTTGTTGAATTATGCAAATCATGGCAGTGCTATTTGACTGCTAACAAAAACAATATGTTTGTAAACACATATTCAACTCAAACTAAAATTTAATATAATACTAATTTTGAAAAATCTATTGCTTTTGGTGTTTTTTGATGTGCCAAATATGAAAAGTCACCTATTCTGCTAAACTGACTTTTTTTTTTAGCTTTTAACCATGTTATAATGTTGTTTCCACCTTAAAAATATACCTAGAGTGGTATTTTGTTTCATTTACACGTTTGAGTAATCCTGTTTGACAAGCCCGTCCCATTCTGAAGAGCTCTATGAAGAGAGGTGACGCCAGGAAGTGTTCCTGGGCGTTTCTAAAGCCCATACACCTTCAATGGACTCATTCTAATACTTTCAGAGCTTAAATTGCTGGCACTACAAAGCAGTCAGCTCATTTACCTTTCTGTTAGCCTCATGTTGCTAATAGCTAATAGCCATTTTATGCTCAGTCCATCTCCCACTGTTGCCAGCAGGGGGCGACAGACACCTAACCCAAGCGTTCTCTACAAAGACAAAGTAACAGCTCCCCAAAAGGGACGTTTTCCAGACACTTTATTTTAAGTTATGAAACCTGAAATACTAATGCAAAGGTGTCCAACACTATTTCAAAAAGCTTGAAAAAAGCATGACCTTTAAATCCATGAGGCTAAATAAATATTTTAATTAAATTCAAATTAGTAAAATTTTTTATCAGTATTAAAAATGTATGCACAAGTAAATGTATTATTTTGACCTTGGTGCCAAAATGGGTAGCCAAGTTTGATCACAGTGTACAAGCATCAGTAAAAATGTAAACACTTTTCAATACTTTCTTGTTTTTAGCAAAGTAATTCTTTGGTTTTACTTCAGTAATGCTAGGAGACGTTTACTTGAGTAATGATGTTTGTGTACATTTGTGTATGACTGTATGAGCTAAAAGCAACTAGTTACACAAACAACTTATCAAAAGTAATCTTAAGTATTTTTTTCAGGTTACATGAAAATATTAATTTAAAACCGTGACCTTCTAATGTCACATAAAGTTAGAGTGACCAGTCAAAGGCAAAAATTCGGGACACCCATTAGGCAATCTGTAATGTGGCAACAAGGCTGTGAGACCGCACAAAAAAACATTTTGACATTTTTCCACTTGGAGGAATAAAAGCAGCTACTTTCAAATATGTGCACTCAGAAACTACACAGAAATGATCTATTGAAATAATCAGTTTTCAGAACAAGACTCCTGAACGTAATAAGTATGTAACCTGTGTCTTGTGTGCTGGTGC
The DNA here is from genome assembly GCA_020698575.1 of Bostrychus sinensis. NCBI lineage: Eukaryota > Metazoa > Chordata > Actinopteri > Gobiiformes > Eleotridae > Bostrychus > Bostrychus sinensis. The sequence goes on from CM036256.1 coordinate 7,535,320, forward strand.
TTTCCCGCAGAACAGGGACAATTAGGTCAGGATTCTAGGCTCAATTTCGGGACATTAATGATTTTTTGGGAACATCACTCTATGTAAAGCTAATATAATCTCTTTTTTTTTTTTTTTTGCATGAAAAGGTCAGTGTTTCTACTTAATAACATCTAACCACATCTGTTTTCCATTCAATATGCGTTAAAACCAACCATACAGTGTCATTTCAACCTATTTATTCTTTTATTCCCGCTTTTATGTGAACACACACCCACACGAACATGCAACCTGTTTCCAGGGTCACTTATGGTCAATAGATACTAGCATGAGTTCGCATTGATCTACAGCTCCCCTTTATCGGCCTCAAACGCCTCATCAGTGACATGCTCGCGGCACATGTTTACCGTGTGATATTCTCAGGCTGAAGGACACCAAAGGGACCACAGAGGCTAGCGCTCCGATGTCCCACGCTCTTTGAAAGTGTTGTGGCTTGCGTTCCACATAATAATATCTATCACAGCGGACAGGAAGGTAATTTTCCCAGGAGCAGTGCTGTTCTGTAAATAGACGAAACTCAATCTGCAGCAGACGTACATTTTTTCCCCTTATTAAAGTAGGAAAACAAGAGTCGGTTTTCATTCCCGAGGTACAATATCTCAAGGTTTGGTTCCAGCTCATCCACTTCTGAAGCTGAAGGGCTCTTTTGGTGGATATGTTGACGTGGAAGGTTTGTGGTCGACAAGGCAGTGGTTGTTGAACAGAGATGCTCACAGATAGATAAATAAAATTACGATCAAGTGTTTTATATCAAGGGGCACAGTGGCAGAGTGGTTAGAGCAAAAAGCCTCCCAGCAAGGGGCTTGTGAGATCAATTATTGTGCCGGCTGTCACACAAATCTCTGCATGTCCTCCCCATGTTACTGTTGGTTTTTTCCGGCTTCCCTTCACCATTCAAAGGCATGCATGTGTTCAGTGAATCGGTGACTCTTATGGTGGAAAATAAGTATTTGGTCAATAATAAAAGTTCATCTCAATACTTTGTTATATACCCTTTGTTGGCAATGACTGAGGTCAAATGTTTTCTGTAAGTCTTCACAAGGTTTTCACAAACTGTTGCTGGTATGTTGGTCCATTCCTCCATGCAGATCTCCTCTAGAGCAGTGATGTTTTGGGGCTGTCGCTGGGCAACACGGACTTTCAACTCCCTCCAAAGATTTCCTAGGGGTTGAGATCTGGAGACTGGCTAGGCCACTCCAGGACCTTGAAATGCTTCTTACAAAGCCACTCCTTTGTTACCCGGGCAGTGTGTTTGGGATCATTGTCATGCTGAAAGACCCAGCCACATTTCATCTTCAATGCCCTTGCTGATGGAAGGAGGTTTTCACTCAAAATCTGACGATACATGGCCCCATTCATTTTTTCCTTTACACGGATCAGTCGTCCTGGTCCCTTTGCTGAAAAACAGCCCCAAAGCATGATGTTCCCACCCCCATGCTTTACAGTAGGTATGGTGTTCTTTGGATGCAACTCAGCATTCTTTCTCCTCCAAACACGACGAGTAGAGTTTTTAGCAAAAAGTTCTATTTTGGTTTCATCTGACCATATGACATTCTCCCAATCCTCTTCTGGATCATCCAAATGCTCTCTAGCAAACTTCAGACGGGCCTGCACATGTACTGGCTTTAGCAGGGGGACATGTCTGGCACTGCAGGATTTGAGTCCCTGGCGGCGTAGTGTGTTACTGATGGTAGCCTTTGTTACTTTAGTCCCAGCTCTCTGCAGGTCATTCACTAGGTCCCCGTGTGGTTCTGGGATTTTTGCTCACCGTTCTTGTGATCATTTTGACCCCACGGGGTGAGATCTTGCGGGGAGCCCCAGATCGAGGGAGATTATCAGTGGTCTTGTATGTCTTCCATTTCCTAATAATTGCTCCCACAGTTGATTTCTTCACACCAAGCTGCTTACCTATTACAGATTCAGTCTTCCCAGCCTGGTGCAGGGCTACAATTTAGTTTCTGGTGTCCTTTGACAGCTCTTTGGTCTTGGCCATAGTGGAGTTTGGAGTGGGACTGTTTGAGGTTGTGGACAGGTGTCTTTTATATAGATAACCAGTTCAAACAGGTGCCATTAATACAGGTAACAAGTGGAGGACAGAGGAGCCTCTTACAGAAGAAGTTACAGCTCTGTGAGAGACAGAAATCTTGCTTGTTTGTAGGTGACCAAATACTTATTTTCCACCATAATTTGCAAATAAATTGTTTAAAAATCAGACAATGTGATTTTCTGGATTTTTTTTTTCTCATTTTGCCTCTCATAGTTGAGGTATACCTATGATGAAAATTACAGGCCTCTCTCATCTTTTTAAGTGGGAGAACTTGCACAATTGGTGGCTGACTAAAAACTTTTTGGCCCCACTGTATGTTGAAAATTGCGATAATGATATTATTGCGATATTTGAAAACAGAGCCTACTTTTCGAACGTAGTAAGTTAAATTCACTACATTTCACAAAAATGCAAGTTCCTGTATTTACAAATCAAAACCGACAAAATCAAAACTTAACACAGACTAAACCAGGAATAAAACAAGGCTAAGCTGTGACTAAATTAATTAAATTACCACTAAAACTGGACTTTTTAAACATTTTTATTTAGTCACAACACATGTTCTTTTAAGGCTCTGGTGGAAAATGATTCTTCAATGTAAATCTCTGTCAGATGCAAGACCATAGCGTTATTGCAATATATTTATATTATTGCGATACGGATATTGCGTTTGCTGATATTGTGATAATGATAATTTTGTGATATATTGTGCAGCCATAGACTACACCAGCAATAAAACTAACACTGGAATACAGCAGGATTTCTGCAGCAGTGTCAAACCTGGGCAAAACAAACAAACAAACAAACAAACAAACAAAAAACACCACTATTACATTTTTATGATATGACAAAGCCTTTTTATCACATGGCACTCTTGTTCTCTCACATGCAGAGAATATGAGACACAGGTGTACCTCGCAGTACCAACAATGACTGGGTAAATATGATGGGAAATTTCACTGTGCAATCTCTTGTAGCGACTGGGGATCGAAGCTGGCGGTCAGAGCGTGAAAGTGGCTGTCGGATCTGTGAAAGTGGACCTTATCAGTTCAGTGTGTGTGTGTGTGTGTGTGTGTGTGTGTGTGTCTATACTGTATGTTTCACACAGGCCCGGTGCATGTAGGTCAGCTCAGGAATAACATCCACTCGGCAGGAGATACAGAAGCCAGGAGAGAGCACGCACGCATTTCCCACTCACCGGGGTCTATCGAACACTGACAGAAAAACGAGGAGATATTCAATGTTTCTGGTAATCCTTGGATCAAACTGTGGTACGGGTAGCACTGGCAGTACGTGAGCTTCTTCTAGTGGTACTTAGGAGTCTCTGAGATGAAATAAACATTAACTACAGGCTGATTATATTCCTGTTTTAGTGCTCTAGTAGCTGGGGCTTGGGTTTGGAGAACTGCTTAGTCCTGATTTAGGTCAAGTTTAGTCCTGGTTTGGACTGGCGTAGAGCCGGTTTTGTGTTGGTTTAGACCTGGTTCAGACCTGGGTTAGTCTCTGTGTGACTGTGCTATATACCTGGTTTTGTCTCGGTTTAAACCTGGCTTACAGTATTTCTAATTCAGGCTTATTTTAGTCCGTAGAAATTGTGGTCTTTTAAAATAGCCTAATATTTTGAGAGGCGGTCCCTGATGTGAAAGCTGTCTAAACCACTGCCTTTGAGCAAATGTTCACAAAATGATCATACAGTGCAATTGAAAAGTACTGACGTGGATTACTTGATGCAATCACAACCAAGCATTGCAGAAAGCCCACCCCATTTAAGATAAACAGTTAATATTGGTCCATGAGGGGGGATTTTTCCCACTGCAGGCAAACACTGAGAGTGTTGTTTAGTACTTTGTGCACAAAATTTGGACAGGCATTTTTTTTTTTTTTCCTTAGCACACCACAGATTAGAAACAAGACAACCAACATATGATAAAAGCATCAAGTCAACTTTAATTTAAGTGGCTGCACTAAAATATAGCATTCACCATTAGGGATTACAGCCATTTATGGCAAAGCTCCTTTATTTTTATTGGCCTGTCATATGAGGACAACTGTGCAATTAAAACTAAAACTCCAGTGTTTTCAGCTTGGTCCCTGGAGATACATTGCCTTCCATTTGGCAGTTTCCTGTTGCTGTTTGTTTGTGACTCAGTTTTATCTTCTAAAAAACATAGTTTAATGGTCTGAGATGGAAACATTCAGTGCCATTTTTAAAATATCATTTTTTAGTCTGTGGAAAAGTCTTTATTGTCTGTAGTTTGCCCAGGTACACTGTCTACTCCACAGAGTGTTCTGTGTTTGGACAGAGCTCAAAATGCTGAGATTGAAGGTTAATCTTTCACTAAATCAAAATCAAAGCCTCAGGTAAATCCATGGCTGAGGTGTATCCAAATGTTTCTGTAATATCTTTACAATATTAAAGCACAGCATTAAGTCTGTGGTCATACTGACAAAGTGCATGGCAGTCAGGCTGCGCCAACTGAGCCTAACAATACATTTTTAATGTTTGGTTGCCTGGTATGAAACGACAGATCCTTCTGTGATACACAGAACTATTTGGGAGGGTCTCCAGAGGAAGCATTTGCAAAGGGCAGATACAAGATAAATACCTGAAAGTGACTGAATAAACCAACTACAAGTAACCACCACTTTGGTCCAATCAGAGGAAATCTATGTTGTTTAATGGAAAAAAGGTTGCTGCTTCAAATCTCATGGCAAACCTGCTGCTGCCCAGTGTAATAAGTTTGGAGTAAACCATACAAAAAGAAACATGAAACAATAGCCATATTTATATTCACCAGGACCAGTAGACAAATAAAGTATTTCTGATCACAACTGAATGTACGAATACACAACCATTCAGACAAACTAAGCGTCAGATGAAGCGTTTAACAGCTGATTATACTTGGGATTTCTGCTGAGGAAAATTGTTGCCAAATGACCAGATTTCACTTTGTAGAAAAAGGCTTGAAAATCTGTTTGACCTATAATGTTATGTCCTGTTGGTTCTCTCCTCTCAAGTTACTCCCAGAGCAATTGTAACACAATCAACTGTAATTACAATTTTTGCACGACCTTGTATTACACCAAAACTCCTAACAAAACTCCCATCTCCTCACATGTCCTAATTATTAAGAGGTGTGCCAGATAGGTATTTCATTTGCTCACAGATGTTACTGGCCTCCTTTTGCACCGGCTCCTCCAGAGAACTCTTCAAACACAGCTCAATCTAATGACATCTCTCTTTTATTACCGTAACCAGTCCTCTGACCCGAATGCAGGATGAAATTTCTCTTCCAGGAGCATTTCAATAATCCACTCAGAGCGGGCTGCTGTCAGTGCCACTGTCTGTCGCTCACACCCAAAATCTGGGCTACATCAAAGACAGTACTTCCAGGTTTGTTTGTTTACTATGACTCTGAGGCGGAGGAAGTGCCTTAAAGCAGATTCACTCAACTACTTGTGCTCAATATGTTTTTTTTGTATGAATAAATGTAAGGTGACAGTGCCGGGATACTAACCAGAGGGTTGGCGGTTCGATTCCCACTCTAACCCAGTGCATACTCTTGTGTTTTTAGACACTTCACCTCCATTGCCTACTCCATGTTCACTATGTGTCTGGTTGTGACAGGAAGGGCATCCGGTGTAAGAAGTATGAACGTAAAAGAGCTATATTATGCTGTTATTCTTATTTTTAAACCAATCTAGAACTGCACTATGTTTTCCAACCTTTAAAAGCATTATGTGACAGTAGAGGGCAGCAGAGTGTTGATGTCTTTTGAACATAATCAAAGAAAAAAAACAAAAAAGCAGTTTACTTCCTTAAACTTTTTGTATGATGCCATTTTACTACAAAATGAAAAATGTATGTGAGGGATCAGTAAAAACTGAGCTGTACACTGTTTTTTGGATAAATGAATGAGAGCAGCCTGGATGTAGAGGGATTGTTGATTGGTCAGTGCTTCCTGGAGTGGGTGGGGTTTGTGGAACAGAGTGTTTTGAGGCGTCAGAACGGCCATGCCAGAGAATAGATTACTTAAACAGGCGCAAATGAAACAAAACAGAACTCCAGGTATGTTTTTAATGGGAGAACAACATTATAACATGGCAGAAAGCTCAGAAAAGTCTACTACTGTCTACTACAACTACTACCACTTCTACTGTTACCACTACAACTACTGCTACGTAGGGTTGTGACAAGATCTCGCAATCTCATGGTCTCGCAAGATCAAAATGTCACAAGATTCTCGTGAAGGTAAAAATCAGTCTCATGATTTCAGGATCAGGTTCTGTTTGCACTTTTTACAGGGGAGCAGAACTCAAATAATAGCAGTAAATACCAGTCATTATAAGTTGATTCTTTTTTCATTTATGTCAAATACATATTTCAGCACTGTAAAAATCTCGTCTCGTTATCAATAACTCTAAAGATTTGTGTCTTGTGGTACAGTTACTATTACTACCCAGAAAACCTTAAATCAAACCTAGGACCTTTAGGGGAGGATGCTACTTGGCTACCACAGTCAGTAACACACTTTTTAATATTTTAATCAACATTTTTTAAAGATTACCTTGAGTAAAGATAGCATTTTTATTTACTCAAGTTAAGTATCTATTTGATGTATTTATTTTCCTAAAAAAATTGTATTAAATAAAATAAAAGATAAAAACAAAATTGAGTTACTTTTCTCCTCTGGCATACAGTTTCTCCTCAAATCCCACAATTGATTTTTAATAAGCCTGAGGGGTCACATGACTGACTCCACACATTCATTAGGGGGAAAAATCACAAGCAGTCAGTTCATTTTTTCAGCGATTTTCCCCCAAGATGGCTCTGACGCTTTCACACATAATTCACTTTCTTTCACTTCATTATTAGATAATGGTGTGAGATTTGCATGTCAGCTCCAGGAAGCGCCGCGGCAGCCGATCTGACAGGCTTTGTGTTACGCAGGATTACTCACTAACTAATGCGGTGTAGGCCTCAAGGTGCGCCTCGTCTCATTCACTCAACAATAGATTCACAGGCTGGAGCCCTGCTGATTTTTTTTTATGGATTTCCTTCACATTTCTGCACCACGCGTGGAAAATGAGACCAAAGGCGTTTTAGTCTCGGAGCTTATGAAATTAAAACACCGCAAAAGAAAAATGAAATTTGGTGATTTCAGATTCTTGGGAGATTCTGCAGCAGGACGAGGCCAGTTTGAAACACAGGAGATGAAGTGGAAATACTGTCAAACTAGAAAAATATATTTGAATATGCAATGATTATAAAACACGTTTTTTTTTGCACGGTAAATTTGCTTTAATTGCAAGCCAAAAACAGATGTAGAAAATGGATGACAGAAGGGGTTTCCTGTCAGTCTGCCAGCTTCACCACCTTCCAAAGACAGTTGTGCCGCTCACGTAACAGCCTCCATCCCACTGTTTTTGCGATCAGATAAGATTACTGCACGGCACGCTCTGCAGCTCGAGCCCACTATGACCTGCATCTGTCCAACTGTGCAACCAGAGAGGTGTAGTTAAAATCGGCCGAAAAACAGGAGCATCAACTACGTTCAAAAGAGTCGCCGAGTTTGCAGAACAACTAGGTTTCTTTGTTGTAAAAAGAGCTTGTGGTAAGTCATTAAAGGGTTGCATTAGGTTGTTTACATAGCCATCCAGTTAACCGCAAAGCTAGGCTATAGTCATGGCAGGATTAGCTGTGAATATCTATTTTTCTTTCATTAACATGTTCTAGGAAATCTCTGGTTGTACAACTTTGACTGTGAGATCTTCAACCACGGCTTTGACTACAGTCTCTGGAAAGACTTTGAATAAAAATATCTTCCGTATTCACATTTTTTTGCCTGCAACGTCAATGCAAAAAGACAAAAATTAAAATTAAATGGGGTGTGTAATATTTGGCCATTTTCTGTTGTTGGTGAAAGAGAAGATTTAATAACACATATTGCATTTTACAGGACTTTTTAACAGCTATGGTAGCCCTGTAGGGACATGCACTTGCTTATGGTGATTTTACCTTTTTACGCCATTAGCAGGCTTTTTTTTTTTTTTATTATTAAAAAAATATGAGTGTGCTTTTTGTTCATTACTTTACCTCCAGTAACACGAACCATAATGGCTTCCTCGACTAAGCTCCTACTGACAAAACTAAATAGTGTTACTTGTACGTAATTAATGCTGCATTCATGTGTCCTCAGATGCTTGTATTTCTGAAATGTGAGGTAGTTTTTCCGTCTTTGTTATATTCATGTGATTTCACCTCATAAAGTCGGGATATTGACATCACTCTTAGTACACCAACAGAGTAATTGATCAGTAATGTTATTAATTAGCATTCAACACAGCTAACTAGACAGATTTTAATGTTAGCCTTCTCTTTACTAAAAAGCTGAACTTGTTACATTTAGCAAATATAGCTAAATATGCGACAACTCATCGCTAACTCATATTATTAGCAATGTATAGTCAATTGAGTGACCACCTGTCCCACTTATTAAGATAATGTCCCACTTTTTCAGTAGATTTTAGCCTATAAAAAGTGAGCTTGAAGTTAAGAACAACAAGGTAAGATCGGTATTCCTTGTGTAAAATGTAGAATAAATATTTGTGGGCGTCCTGTTTCTCATTGGGTTGGATAAATGTTTGGTGTGTGTTGCTGCTCCGGTGTTTCTGCATGGGTTTTTTTATTTCAATGAGTAAAGTCTCAGAAAAGGCATTAAAAGCAGCTGTATGTTTTATGCCAATGAGGTTTTGACTCAATAGGTTGGTGAGTTAGGTAATGTCAAATTATTTCTCAAATCCGTCCCTCCTTGTCCCACCAAATCGCACAACTTGTCCCACTTTTAGTTCTTTTTGAGGTGGTCACACCTTTAGCGTAACGCAACTCAAGTGGGAAAGTCAGGCAGCAGGTTTTGATCCGAATTCCTGACATGTTTTTCCGACTTGAGCAGGCGTTCATGAGCATTTTTCAACTCGGAATAAACATTTTCCTAAGTTTCCGAGGACCAGATGAACGCAGCATACAACCCTGAACACATATGTTTGACTATAGACACTTTAGGTCTGGCTTTCACAACCTATATCTATATATTTTTGAACTGTGCTCCAAGGTAATGTATTTGTCAGTTGTTTTAGTCTGTGGCACCAAAGGTCAACGAGAAAAGGGTTACTGTATCTCGCTGTGAGCGTGGCGGTCGGACACACTTGGGTCGATAAATCTCCCTCCTCTCGAGTGCGTGTGAAGGCACAAGGACAGAGCAAGGCTGCTGTCGTCACATAAAGATCTGTATTATCACTCACCTCTGTCTGGGCACAGTTATAAATAAAGTGTAAATAATCATGTTGTCTGACAGGTCTCTCATACATTTACCTCTTCTTTTATTGGACAGCAATGAGACAGTTTGATTTGGAAGTGAGCTTGATTTTACAGCAGCTTATACAGTCAATGATAACTGCATATGACTAAAGTTAGTAAAATAAATGATGTGTTATAAAAAAGATGATCATATATTTCTAGGGAATCAGGGGTTTTCTTGTCTGATTGCGGAATACTATTATATCCCTCATGATTTTAATGTGAGCCCTTTTCTACCGAACCAGGTTTATTAAGTGCTGTTTTTCAAGCTTTTGAAATAACTAAAAACATATTTCTATATTTATTGAGATGTCTTCTTTTGCCTGTCCCTTTAAGGCCTTCTAGCCACGCCCACTTTACTCCGTCAGCCCAAACCAGTGCTGCAAACACTTGAACACTCCTTTGAGTTCACAGGTGAATAAAGTTTGGAGGATATGAGTTCAGACATGAGAGGAGAATCTCTGAGTGCTTGTACTGAATGGTGGGGGGTGGACAGAGCGGGGTATGATGGCTAATTAGCACAGCTGTTAGCAACATGAAGCTAATAGAAAGGTAATGAGCTGACTGCTTCTTAGTGACAGTGGGTTTAAGCGTTGAAATTGTCAGTACGACTATTCATTCAAAAACATGCTACCTTCTGTATCGTAGTGAGAAATATTGTGGCATTTTCAATGTTGACAGTCGGTGTGTAAGGTGCATTACAGGCATTAAAAAGCATTAAAAGCACTGAATTTGATTCCAACAGGCATTAAAAATTTAAAACAGTTTTGTAGTAAAATTGCAGACATTATTAGATTAATTTGTTAATATAAATATGTATATGTAAATAATAATTTATCATTTTCATAGCCTACACTAGTGTGATAGATGGGCGGAATGAGTTTGTTTCCAATAAGACAAAATTACCCAAACATCGGATATTTGACTTTCAACATTATTGGTGCTTTATGAAGTGTATTTTACAACACTTACAAACACACTTTGACAGTTTAAGCTGCCAAGACTGTACGTTTGTGGCATTAAAAAAGTTAAAAGTGGTATTAAAAAGCACTGAATTAGACTTGCTGATACCTGCAGGGAAACTGGTGTAGACCAGCAGCCGATGGGAAAGTTCCTTTTGTGTGAGCCCATTGTGTGAGCATGTGGCAAAACTGGTACATGCAGGGCATTCTCATCTAAAATCCTCATTAAAATCATGATAATGAAGCCTAGATGACATCTAATGCCACTGTTTTTGATACTTTAAAGGGGAACAATGTAACTTTGCTCTTTTCTTTACTGTTTTGGTCACATTTTTCTCTATGGTGCTAACCCTACTTTTCATATCGTAAAACCTCACAAATCCGGTTGACCCCTCGCTCGGCTTAACTCTCATTTTCTCCTTGTAGCCGTACAAAGGTTTCCTCTGCCTTTTGGCCACTCTTCCATGACAATAATCTAAGAAAAACAAATCAAAGTTGGCTTGTGGTTGTGGCAGGACGTGTCGCTTTCTCGTGAGACCCAAGACTTCAGGGACACCAGGTCAGTGATCCCTTTCTTGCAAGCCTAGTTTTTCGACATGATATGCCAGGAGAAGGTGCAGGGTGCTTTAAATTTCACCTGCAACAACTTTTTCAGTCATCACACTGACTTCAAAACTGTTTATTTGAGCTAAAAATGATGCATTGCTCCCCTTGAATAGCATTATTATGATTGTATGACTTCTCTGGATGCAAACAACACATAAGAAAACACACCTACCGTTAAGAACTACGTTAAGTTGTCATCTGTAAATTGGTTTCACACTGAAAAACAATTGTATTGGTGAAAAAAAAAAAAGCTCGAACTGACACGCTTACAAAAGGGCGTCTGTGGAGCCGAAATTATGATTCATGAACAGCCGGTGTAAGAAAAGACTGTTAAAAGAATGTTTATTATCAACTAAAGAGAAAGCAGCAGCAGTCAATCAGCATAATAAAGTCCTGCGCCCGCGTTAAAATATGCCTTTTGTAGCGCCTTAACCACCTCCAATCACCCCGCACACCCACGTAATTATTCATCGACAAAACAAAATCTCGGCTTCCTCCAGTGTGAACTGATTTGTTGACGGGTTAGTGGTAACGTTTCCTCTCTGCAGGCTTCATCACAATTAAAAACACTCAAGAAGTTCACAGCGTGCTACGAAACAGAAAATTTGAGAAAAAAAAGGGCATATCATATCATCAAAGTCGTGTCTTTAATGGCCTATAAATGATTCAAAAGTGCAAATGAATATTCACGTCTATTTTCCAATCCGTCTGGAAGCAGCGGGCCGAAGTGTTTAATATTTAAGTGCACATATACTCCACCAGCACCTGCTTAAAATTTCATGGGACGCACATCCTCTGCCTTTAAAAAGTCTATTCCTTGACGAAAAAAAGGTGAGCACATCCTTGAATAACTTTCCCTCAGGTGATGCTGTGATGCATTTGAGGGGATGCTAATGCTAATGGTGCTGTTAGGGTTTTTGAGGCAGTCTTGGAGAAGTAAGGAATTTAAATTTGGTGACTTCCAGGACTACATTTAAAACTTCTTCCTTGTAGCTATATAGGGCAATATACTGGATACTGATAACACTTTCACACAGACAACTATTCACTCTCACATTCACTAGGGGCGATTTAGAGGCACCAGTTCTTCTTAGACACAAATGCCTAATGTCTGACGGTGGAAGAATGGAAAGAAAACCCCAAATCTCCAACACAAAAATTCAAGCAAAACAAGGAAAGAACACAAATGTCAAGATCCAAAATCCAAAAGCAGAGCAAAATACAAAAACAGACAAACGTAGCAATAGTTCAGTCACATTTAAACTGTACACTGGCAGCTTCCAACAACTGAGTGTAATCCATATTATTCATATTTTTTTGGTTAATTTGTATTTTTCCACTATTGTCTCACCATAGTTTGTTACGGAAGTCTACATTTAACCAAGTCTAGGAGACATTTGCTCAACTGCAGTCCAGTCTGTTGTATACTCTCACTGTTCACTACTGATAATCTGAAAAGTTTCATTTGGTTTTCTACTAATATTTATCTATGTAGGTTCATAGCTAAACATCCAGGTTGACAAATTACACAACAAAAATTCTCTGTCTACTATATTAATAATGTGAATTTTCCTATAGACAGGCCAATATTTTTGTATTGTATCTTGACATGTTTCGCCCGTTTTTTTCCCTGTGGTGTTCCTCAGATGTTACTGTGACGTTGTCAGCTGATTTAAACAGGTTTTGGCAATGTCTTCCTACATAAAGCGGTAGGACAACAGCGCCATCTGCAGTATCTCAGGTGTGAGAAAGCTGGTATGCCCTCTCACCCCGGTTTAATGTTCTGGGAGCGCGTTTCTGTCTCTTGATGCTTGATGTCAATTTAAATCTGCAATATCCAGCCGATGCAAAAGGGAAAACCACATCATGGACTGGGACAATGCCAGAGTCAACGAGAGAAACAAACATGAGCGCTGGATCAAGGAGGCCATCGAGATACGGAAATGCTCTTCCAGGACTGTAAATCTGGGACGAGGGGGCATGCCAGCTTTCTCACACCTGGGATACTGTCCTAAAGAAGTCGGACTGCAGATGGCGCTGTTGTCCTACCGCTCCAGGAAGGAAAACTGTGCCAAAAACCTGTTTAAATCAGCTGACAAGACACGACACAGTAACATCACACAACACCTCTGAGGGAGACCAAGGGAAAAAAAGTGTCAGAAATATGACAAGATACGATACAAAAATATTGGTCTGTCTATAAGAAATCCACATTATTACTATAGTAGACAAAGAGAAATTTTGTTGTAATTTGTCAATCTAGATGTTTAGCTATGAACCTATATAGTTATATTAATATTAGTAGAAGACAAAATGAACCCCACTGTAAAGAAAATCTTTAAAATTTACGGTAAATTACTGGCACCTGTGGTTACCAGAAATCTATTGTAGAAAATCTGGCGACAATATAAAACTTTACAATGAATTACCTTAATTTTTCCGTTACAGTTCTATAAAACAATGTTGTTTTTTTATGCAGCTTAGGGACAGTGAGTCATAGAAAAGGTAGAAAAAGTGCTTAGTTTAATGTAATAGTCACCAGTTTTCCGGCAACAACAGCTGCCAATATTTTAGCGCAACTTATACCTTACACAACACACTGAGCACAAGTCTTCTCGGCTTGGTTAAATGTAGACTTTTCTAACAAACTATGATGAGACAATCGTGGAAAAATACAAATTTAAGCTGCACTACCTGATTTCTTTTTCCTTGTATTTTGCTAAAGATAATTATTTAGTTATTAGTGCAGCATAACAGAAGTCATCTGAGAAAAAATGAGACTTTGAGGTCACCTGTGGGCTGTGTTATAAAGGTTTTTGTTTTAGAGCGAGGGAAGGAACAGTTTAACCAATCACACGCTTTCATAGGACAGGAGCGCTCTGATTGGTCAATACATTCTTTATCTATCCAGAACTAGAATCTATCAGGAATAATGTGAAGGAGCTATTGTTTTATTTCAAAATGTATGTATAGCTTATTCACAGTATTTTTATTTTTTATTTTAAAGAATTAAAAGCAAACTCCAGATCTGTGCTGTGTTATTGTGATAGCTCCTGGCTGTGGACAGACTTCCAGGTTTGTGTGAGACTGTGATAGAGCGTCGTGAAGGAGAGGAATTAGGAAAGAAGAGTGTATCATTCAAACTCAATATTGTTTTAGACACATCACTTTTACAGCCACAAAATCAGGTAGTGCAGCTTTGACCAAAAAAGGTACAATACAAAAATATTGGTCTGTCTCTAAGAAATCCATGTTTTTAATGTTCACTAGAGAGAGATAGAGATTAGGAACTGTAGTTTTGGACAAAGCTCGGATACAAATGGAGTTGTCATATTTCTGTTTGAAAACAAGCAGCACACCAGTCTGGACCATGTCTCACTATAGTCACCAGACTTTCAACAAAACAAAAGTATTCCCAGAAAGCTATGACAGAAATCTCAATTGAAATGCCATTTTTAAAAAGAAAATCCACTAAATTCCTAATACCAGAACTTCAAGCTCAGAGCATACAGTTCTCCATGTAATAATCCCATTAGCGCCATTAAACTGCAACGCTCTCTTTGTCCAGCGTTCTGGTCCGAGCAGTGGATTAGTGTTGAGATAAGTGCCTCATTAATTGATTATTCTATGGTACGTATGTAATTGAGTCCTATGACTGACAGAAAGTATAATGTTTTTAATCAGAGGGTGGCGTGAGGAGCTCATGGGACGAGATAGAGGAATGTGGTGTGCATACATATTCAACACAGTGACATCACATGAGTCATGCAAATGCAGCACATCGCACAAATTGATTTTTTTGACAACGTGTGAAATTATCACATCAAAATGTCAGTCTGCAAATGACGAACAGACAATGAGAGGAAGAAAAGAGAACTGCTATTGTATTCTCGTAGCGTCAATGCCACGGGTATGAGAAGCCTCGGATTTCACCAAATGGCCATGAAAATGTGTCCGAATAATAGACTTCTATGGCTCTGTGTATAAATGGATTATGTCACAGTGTTGGTAGCGTTTAATTAGGCAGCTCAGAGTTTTTAGAGTCAAATGAGTGCGTCCATATTGGGATTGTAAAGTTTTTAAATTGAGATGGTGCCACAAATAACATTACCACAAACACATAAAGTTGGGACACTTTTTTTAACACAAATAAAATGAAAATTCAGTTGTCTAGAAAGCGCTTCCCACTAGACAAGCGTCGACCAAATGGTGACCATAGACCACACAGGAGCCAAACTCTATGAAAAACAACTGCTCAGCCAAGAAATATCAAAAAGTAACACATGGGAAAATGTTTTTCAACCATCATTATGAACCGAACATAACTTTAAGGGCCAATTGTGTTCATGTTGGAGTTGTAAAGTTTGATATTAGAGATGGAACCAAACAACATCAGGTCATCCAAGAAATATCAAAAAATAACATAAGGAAATGCAGTGGCGTAACTTCGTAATGAGATTTTTAGAACAGGCCCTGGTGGTAAAAAGCCAGTCAGTTCTTCAAGTTTAAGCATTAAGCTTCTAATTTGTCAGCTGTTTTTACTGGATTCAAAGACCAGTGCTTAAAGTCTGCATAGTTTCAAACAAAAATACTTCAATTTGAATTCAGGTTGATTTCAGACTAACCAAAGAAAAGTTCAGATCTTGCACATTTGTATAGAAATGCTGCTTATTGGTGCTAGAAGGCCATAAACAATACATTTTATGGTCGAGGCTGAGAGCCATATGAACAGAGCCGATTTGAGACACTACAGGGGCCCTGGGAGAGACAACTGAGGCCCTATAAAGGCCAGTTATTCATTTTTTTGTTGGTGTTTTTGAGAAAATCCCTTCTGAAACCAAAAAATATGGTAACAAGTGGTAATTGATAAAATTTTACTAAGCTTTAATATAAGCTCTCCTTTTGCCTCGTATCCAGAACTGTGACCTTGTCTTCGTAACATAACAGGCAGGGGGGTCCTGGAGTCCTCCACCAAGAAAATTTGAACAAAACATACACAATTTTCTGTTTTCTGGTGCATTTTTGATGGTAAATAATATTTTAGGAATACAGTTTATAGTTTGACTTCTCTCCAGATAGGGCCCTTTAAGGTGAATTCACTTCAGTCACCTCAGTGGTAAATGACCATCCTTGAGGGCCCCCATTCAGCCCTTCCTTGCCTCCCCATTCTAACGGCTCTGCATATGAACTCTCACTCTGTGCCACACTTTGTACATAAAATGAAAGCCTTAGCGTTACATGCAAAACCCTAAAATAGTCCTATACTTGCACTAGTTAGTAGTACAGTACTCACAACTATCAGGTGCTAACAAGCTAAAGGTGTGAATCCCTCATGCGGAGAGGCTAACAGCTAACAGGGCTATACTTGTACTCAACATGTCAGGAGGCGTGAAAACATAAGTCCCTGTATCAACATGCACACACACTTTAAAGCTCTGAGGATAATAAAAGCAGACATCACGGGGCCTGCACCGAAAAGATTATCTGCTGAAAGTAGGAAAGCTAAGTTTAGAGTTTGAAGTTAGCGTTGTTAGTGGATTAGCAGGTAAAGTTAGCCGCGGGGGAACACGCTGTGGCTCTCCTGGGGCTGTGTCCGTATCTGCAAAGTGGAGTGCAAAGTCATTAATCACCTTTTGCTTTCTCCAGAAGCCAAGGACGGCGTGGAGGTTGTATGTTACTCTGGGGCTGTGCAATCTCTTATTCTGTGTAAACTTTGTCCTACACCGCGTCCATGTATCATTGTCAGCAAACCCCCAAAATTATTTATTGCTGTAATTACATAGTGCAATACGACAATACGCTTACTCCCATCCAGCGGTGGGCAGTGTAGCTAAAACTATACTGAAGAAAAAGTACAAGAAATGATACTACGCTCGTTTCCATACAAATACAGTAGTTGACTGGCTGTGCTTTTATATTTGTCCTACAGTGTTAGCTCAATGGCAATGTTCTATTTTTGCTTTATCAGCTTTATCTTTAATTTGTCTCCATGGATAAGTAAATGGGAAACACTTTGTTTGTCATTTGGTTTTGGGATTGTCACTTTTAAAAATATTTTTAAAGGTACTGTAACAGCATATGTGCTCTACAGGATTGAAAACGGTACTGAAGACAAAACAATGGTCTGTGGGTTGCCAGTCTTTCAATAATGCAGCTTTAGAACCAATACAAAAAACAAAAACATAAACAACTTGGGCATTATGTTCAATTTTTTATTTTATTTTTATTTTATTTTATTTATTTATTTATTTATTGTTTATTGTGATTAAATCTGCTTAAATCTGCTGAACGGTTGTTTTGAGTAAAACTAATATTTGATTTAAACATGTTTACCTCGTATCTGGGGACACAAGAGATTTTTATGAAGTATAAAAATATAAACCGCTCATAGCACCTTTAACATGTCAACCATAATGCTACACCTTCATAATGGAATATAAAAACAGCCAAATTAATCAATGTTTGAATTTTTTATTTCATTAAATACTGGTGATATTTTGTCTTTGTCTGTGTTGTGTGTAAGGTTAAAGTATATTTTAATGTCACCATAGAGAAATGTGTTCTCTGCATTTGACTCATCCTTCAGTGCAGCTGGGGCAGCCTCTCAGCAGCAGTGGTCTCCAGATCTAAACCAATACAGCAACACAGTGGCAAAGTGGTTAGCACTGTCCCCTCACAGCAAGAAGGTCTCGGATTTGATTCCTGAACCATGTGGGGCCTTTCAGTGGAGAGTTTATATGTTCTCCCTGGGTCCGGTGGGTTTCCTCCGGGGGCTCCAGTTTCCCACATCAACCTATAACATGCACATTAGGCTAATCCTCCAGCTAGGTCCTTCTGTCCAGGATCCTGACTCAGATCTGGAGAAGGATCCCCGGGTGCTGCACTGTGTTTGCCCACTGCTCCTGACAGGTCATTGAAGGATGGATCAAATGCAATCTCTACTTTTTCAAATATTTTTAACACATCAGACATAATGCTACAGCTTCACAATGTACTATAAAAACAGCCAAAATCATCAATATCAGGCTGAATTCTTTATTTCATAAGTATTGCTCATGTTTTGTCACTGTCTGTGTTGTTTAACAATAATTATACAACAGTGTGTTACAGTTAAGGTATATTTTATTGTCACTGATAAATTTGTTCTTTGCATTTGACCCATCCTTCAGTGTCACACACAACCTGTCAGGAGCAGTGGTCTCCAGATCTTGAGCCAGGATCCTGGTCAGGAGGACCTGGCTGGAGGAGTAGCCTGTTGTGCATGTTTTAGGTTGATGGGGGAAACCAGAGCACCCTGAGGAAACCTATTTAGACACAGGGAGAACATGAATCTTGCTGTGAGATGTGTGGTGAAACTAAAGGCCTGTATGCTCTTATTGCTCACATTAATGGTACTGAATAGGATTATAACAGAGATTTAGATTTACAGGATGAAGTAGATACAGCTACAGTTAACGTCACTATGATACATTCTGTGTTAATGCTCTATGTTATATTTAATAACCCAATATGTTAAGTTATTAAATGCTAAGAACCGATCTGATATACTGTATAGATTTTTAAGCAAGCAATTTAACTAAATGATTTTCTTATGCTGTAATGTATGCACCTATAATGAGAATAATCACATGGGGCAATGTGCTGCAAGTGCGGTTTTGAATGATTTGCATCTTAATATAAAAGGTGCGACTGACATGAAGTCGAAAGGTGTGATTTTTGAAGCCCTCATTTTCACTTCACATATGCGTACAATGTATTTTTATACTTATTCAAAGTTGCTTAAAGCTGCAGAAGCCAGGGAGGTATAATGTATAATATATATTCTAATGATACAAAACAGACTGTGCATAATCACTACTTAGGTTTGATACTTAAACTGAGATGTGCTGATCGAGCACTTTTAAGCGGAGGTGAAACAAATGCAGGTTTTCACTGATGAGGGAATAATTTTGCATCTTGTTAATGCTGCTTTCCAGGTTGAATATAAGGTTTCTGCAACTCTCAAACTATAGCAGCCTCAGAGGGTCAAAACTCAAATTACAGAATGTCAAAACTCCAACTACAACAATCCGAGAGAGTCAAAACCAAACTACAGCAGCCTCAGAGGGTCAAAACTCAAACCACAGCAGCCTCAGAGGGTCAAAACCAAAGTACAGCAGCCTCAAAGGGTCAAAATTCAAACTACAGCAGCCTCAGAGGGTCAAAACCCAAAGTACAGCAGCCTCAGAGGGTCAAAACCAAACTACAGCAGTCTGAGAGGGTCAGAACTCAAACTACAGCAGCCTCAGTGGGTCAGAACAAACTACAGCAGCCTCAGAGGGTCAGAACTCAAACTACAGCAGCCTCAGAGGGTCAGAACCCAAAGTAAAGCAGTCTGAGAGGGTCAAACCCAAACTACAGCAGCCTGAAAGGGTCAAAACCAAAGTACAGCAGCCTCAAAGGGTCAAAATTCAAACTACAGCAGCCTCAGAGGGTCAAAACTCAAACTACAGCAGCCTCAGAGGGTCAGAACCCAAAGTAAAGCAGTCTGAGAGGGTCAAAACTCAAACTACAGCAGCCTGAGAGGGTCAAAACCAAAGTACAGCAGCCTCAAAGGGTCAAAATTCAAACTACAGCAGCCTCAGTGGGTCAAAATTCAAACTACAGCAGCCTCAGAGGGTCAAAACTCAAACTACAGCAACCTCAGAGGGTCAGAACCCAAAGTACAGCAGCCTCAGAGGGTCAGAACTCAAACTACAGCAGTCTGAGAGGGTCAGAACTCAAACTACAGCAGCCTCAGTGGGTCAAAACAAACTACAGCAGCCTCAGAGGGTCAAAACTCAAACTACAGCAGCCTCAGAGGGTCAGAACCCAAAGTACAGCAGTCTGAGAGGGTCAGAACCCAAAGTACAGCAGTCTGAGAGGTTCAAAACTCAAACTACAGCAGTCTGAGAGGATCAGAACCCAAACTACAGCAGCCTCAGAGGGTCACACTGAAACTACAGCAGCATGAGAGGGTCAGAACTCAAACTACAGCAGTCTGAGAGGGTCAGAACCCAAACTACAGCAGCCTCAGAGGGTCACACTGAAACTACAGCAGCATGAGAGGGTCAGAACTCAAACTACAGCGGTCAAAACTTAAAATGTATTATATAAAGTCACATATATACCTCTAGACATGATTGTTATGCAAAAACAACAGCGTCATTTCATTTCCAAACACATCATTTCCCATTTTAATAATTTCAGATTTACTCCTGTCTGAACAATCCCAGTGTTTTCGTGATGAAGTGGCAGCGCTGCGATTGGCACAAATGGATGGAACACATGGCCGTGTCCCGTCTGCCGTCCAGACCTGCATTATGACAATTTGAGCCGTATTCAACCAGTACGGCCGTAAGTGCTGCCATAAATCCCCATTACGGCCAGTCCAATACGTCGATGTCACTAAATGATCCATGGCCCTTTCACCCAGTACAACTAACACAGTCCTCACAGCTCTTAGCCTTTCATTCTTCACAATTACACCAGCACCACTCCCTTTGCAGCAGCAGCACTCTCCTCTCCGCTCTCTCCCTTTCTCAATCCTCTTTCTGGATTTCTCCCAGCATTTCGTCATCTCTGTCTCTCCCCGGGTCTGCTCGGCGGTCTCCTGGTGCTGTAGCCTCCGATCTCTGTCTTTTGCAACCCCCGTGGCCTCCTGCTTCTTCTGCTCCCTCCCTGCAGTCGGCACTATTGCACTTAGCTGTCAGACACAAACAAACCCCAGTCAGACTCGCGGTTGGCAGTCAGATCTTTGCTTCTTACTGCCACGTCTTTCTGGCAGTTCATAGTGGCTTTAGTCTAAACCAATCTTCTTATGGATGAAATATGTAGAGTGCTGACAAATGCATATCGCCCTAATCTTTCCAATGCTACTGTTAGGCCTGGCTAATTAAGGTGGGGAGTCTAAATTGTCCAGTGTCATCTCTGCAATTAATGGGCTTGCACAACCTAAAGATGGGGAAATGGGCTTCACTCACCCAAGAAAAGTAATAAATTATAAGTTCAGTTCGAGTTCAGTGCCTTCTGGAGACTCTATTTGTAGATACATGATTAAAAGTTTACCCCATGCAACAGCGTAAGGTCCAACTATCAGACAATTTTATGCCCCATTTATGTCATTCTGGCCTCTGTTAATGCAAAATATTTACACTTCAAGTTAAAAGAACATTGAAACGACTGTATGTTCAACCTCTAAACGGCCCACTCTTAGGTCCTTAACCACCAGTTGGGAAGCACTGCTGTAGAGAACTCTGAGGAATGCAATACTGCTGAGGTATTTCAAGTCAGCGGTACAAAAGTCAGTGCTGGTTCAATTCATTAAATGTTAGAAATTACTTCAGATTACGTTTTATTCTGCCAAAAAGAACCTTGGAAGCAGTGATGGGCAGTCCGACAAGCCAGAAAAGCCAGATCTCATGGCTCCAATAATGGCTCTTCATTTAGTATCACTGGAATTATTTTATTTAGGCCCATTTAATCAGTTATGAATGGTTTGTGTGTTGGTAAACAGTTATTAATCAGTGTTTTTGTAGAAGCCTTATTTTTATGCAATTTCCAAGCACAAACTACAGTTACATAATGCTGTACTCATCATCTTTGCTTTCTCCATAATGAAATAATCAAAATGCTGCCAGGCACTGCTTCGTTTTGATTTTTGCTCATTTCTTCACTTTTTTCCTACGACCTTGCATTTAAACTTGTTACCTCTCCGTTGCTCTGTGTACCAGGCCTAGTTTGTCCTCACATGTGACTGGATGCATGGTCTGCCCATCAAAATAAGGTCTACTTTAGATTTAAACCAGGACTAAACCAAGTCTAAACCAGGAATAAACTAGGACTAGAGCTGCAGGATATGGAGAAAACATGCGATATTCGATAACAATGTTGAAAATTGTGATAACGATATTATTGCGATATTTGAAAATAGAGCCCGCTTTTTGAACATAGTAAGTTAAATTCACTACATTTCACAAAAATGTAAGTTCCTGTATTTACAGTCAAAACAGCGACAAAATCAAAACTTAACACAGATTAAACCAGGAATAAAACAAGGCTAAGCTGTGACTAAATTAAATTAACAATAAAACTGGACTTTTTAAACATTTTTATTTACTCACAACACATGTTCTTTTAAGGCTCTGGTGGAAAATGATTCTTCAGTGTAAATCTCTGTCAGATGGAAGACCACAGTGTTATTGCGATATATTTAGATTCTTGCGATATGGATATTGCGTTTGCTGATATTGCGATAACGATAATTTTGCGATATATTGTGCAGCCCTAACCAGGACTAAACTAGGACTAAACCAGGTCTAAAGCAGGATGACTTCAGGTCTAAAGAAGGACTACTCTAGGTCTGAACCAGGACTAAACCAGATCTTAACCATATCTAAACTCAGACTAACCTCAACTAAAACTGCCTCTAAATTAAACTATACCAGAACTTCAAAAGACTCCTGAATACCACCAGGAGAAGCCCACGTACCACAGCTTGAGAACCACTGCCATGGCTTATTTGAAGAATCACAAACCCAACCTCCAATGTAAATCTTTTAACATCATTAAAGCAGTAGTACAAAAGTGCATCTTAAAGGAATAAAAACACACAAACACCCTCAATAAAGACAAAACAAAACTTGTATATCCTATGAACTCATCTTTAAGTCTGCAAGTTTACCTTTAGTCTACCAAAAGTTTTCTCCATAAAGTGTCAACCCAGAGACTGTAAAGTGAGTGACAGTTTTGCAGATGCCTCCGAAAACCAACAACAACGCCAAGCTGCTGATGGTGCGCTCGAGCTCCGCCCACTCCTCCTCTCACCCGGGCTTGTCCCATTCAGTCACACAGCCTCGGTAATGGACGGGTTATAATCGCATATACACTGCTGTAGGGGCCCGGGGCTCCACGGGTCACTGTGCTGTCATGACAGGGTCTCTTTCACGCCCATTGGCTCTCTGTATTTCTGTATTTTTGTGTGTGTAGAGGAGGACGAGCCTGCGCTGTGTTGGGAGCCACTGGTTCGGTGACAGCCTGGGTGACAGTAAAAGGAAGGCGGCAGAGCGAGGGGTCTGTGCAGTCTGCTTGTGTTTGAGTGGAAAGAGAGAGAGAGATGAGACGTATCAAAAAAGAAAAAAAAAAAAGTGACAGCGACGGCCTCGGAGGAAACACGAGGCACAGAGGAAGCCGCAGAGTCAGTGGATGTGCATCTGTTTGGTCTGTGCAAAAGCAAAGCAATCCCAAAGTGTTTTACGTGTTTCAACTTCATCTTGAGCTTATTGAGTCACTGTCACATTTAGGTTAAGTTTTACAGGATATTTATGTCTTTTTTTGCTTCGTTGTACAGGAGGCAGAGCTGGTAACACAAAGCAGAAACGGAGGGATGACAGTAGAGAGATGGTTCGGGTGTAAATGGGACAGAAAGACAAAATCAAAACAATGGCTGGTTTTATTATAGCCTGAAACTCAAACACAATGCATTTTTACCACTATATAAAGCCAACATAATACTGTGTGAGGCTGATGTGTGTTTTTGTATCACTCAGTTATGATTTTATGGATCTTCACAGTTATAGAGGGCCAGAGTGTACTTTTAAAACTGAAAATGAATACCACTGCCATAAAGCCCTGTGTTTCCCCAGCACTAGTTTCGGTGGCCATCTTGGCTATAAGCATGTACCACCCTCAGTACTGTTCAATTTAGCTGCAACTAATGATTATTTTGATAATCAATTAATCAGTTGAGAATTTTTACAATTAATTGATTAATTACCTGATAGAGAAGCATGAGTAAATGTGTTATGGCCTGGCAAGTGGTTAAAAAAATCCTGATAACTGATAATAATACTAATTTTTACTAAATTTCAATCATACAAAAGTTAAAGTGTACTACTTGAAGACTTTTAGATACAGCATATACTCACTCAATATGTTTTGTAATCAAAAACACAAATTTTACACTGTTCAACTGTTTCTGATGGTTTTTCTGCTCTGTTTTGGTAATAAAACCACTTCTGTCAGCACATGACGTTTCACAGTCTATGAATACCACAGATAGCGATTAATGGATTGTTAAATTAGTTGAAGATTATTTCAATAATTGATTATAATTGGATTAATCCAATTAGTTGTTGCAGACCTAAAAATGTGTTTATTCTCCCCAAACCGACCGTATTTTCTGGACTATAGAGCGCACCTGAATATAAGCTGCACCCACTTAAAGTTTAAAAAAATAAAAATAAAAATTTACAAATATAAGCCGCACCGGACTATAAGCCGCCGATATCCAGGTTGAGAAATGAGATATTTACTGGATGCACAGAAAGATTTTGTATTGTAAATGTTTATTTATAAACCTGAACTGTTTCCGAACAGTGTCTGTAACACGGCAGAAAAAGTGCTGATCAAACAAAACAGAAAAGTAATTGATGACTTTATTCATCTTCCTCCTGAGCACTGAAACCACTGAAGTCGTCTTCTTCAGTGTCGTTTTTGCACTTCCTGCTAGAGCGCCCCCTGGCGGCTGAAGAAAAATCCATAGAAAAGCTGCATCTTTGCATAAGCCACATGGTTCAAAGCATGGGGAAAAAGTAGCGGCTTATAGTCCGGAAAATACGGTAATTTTAATGCTTCTATGATGCAGTGTGTATGTTACATTAACATTGTGTGGCATTTAGGAGTTGTAAGCAGCAAATGACAATTTGTAGGTTCACAATTTGGAGGCATTATGAGTTATCTACCACCTTAAAGGACACATTTCCTGCAGGAAACACTGTAGCATTAGATTTAAAGTAGGCTCCAGTACCCACGATCCCTAACACTACCAACTTCACTGCAAATTTAGTTGAAAAAAAAAAGTAGTCAAAAGCTTGCCCACTTCCATAACTAAAAAGCATGGGAATTTGACATTTGTTGGCAGACCCACACCCAGGAAAAAGCTCTGGTCTTGTGTCACGTCCACCACTCCAGCCAATTAAAAAGATTTAACACGAAAGGCATCTGGCTTTTCCTTCCTCATCTCAGAGTCAGTATCAGTTCTGTGGAGACTGTGAGTGTAGAGCTTATACACAGGGCATTTAGCAGCTGAGTGGCCCGGGCTGGAGTCAGAGGGAGAGTCGTTACCCTCCTCCCTCTGACTCCAGCTACAGTCAGTCCCTTGGATGAAGAACAAAATTATTTTTTACTAAATTTTACTGACATCTCTCAAACCAATGCAAAAAACACATTAAAACATTGCTCCATGTTTTTGTGACATTGCTAATTTCTATCAGTAATCCCGGGACATGTAAGTGTTCCATTGGACAACTGAGGTCTCGGTAAAAGGCGAGATGGGGCAGTGACCTTGCTACGAGAACACATTGCGCATATCAAACTATGTATTTAATATGTATATATGGTAATATTCCTTATGATGAGTCTACCGCTGTTTCAAGAGGAACTGCAGCTCGTGCCTCTGACAGATTCAAGGGGCACATTCAAAAGGAGGTGTAATTACAATTAGGTGCTTGGAATAAAGTTATAATTAATCTCATAAAGCAATTAAGGACGTCTTGTAGCTGTGCTGATATGAAACAGCGGCGCGCGTTGAGGCGGACCACCTAGCTTAACTGTGCACTTGTAATATCAGCCTGCACAGATTGCATTTGATGCCACTTTCTGTACTTCTTACGCAGGTAGCAGAACTTTTTTTTTTTTTACCTTTTCCTAAAACTATGGATATTAATTTAATGTCTGCAAAATAACTCAGCAGCAGCCTGGACCTCTTCACATCGAGGGCTGTGACAGAATTATCAGCTAAAACAGATGCTGCTGCTGTATTCCTTTAACAAAAACATAGCTCGCTTTAAGTACCACAAACAAAAAAAATACTCGGTTCACCTTCATCGTAGGACAATGGGCAGATAATATCCCAAATGGCTAAAGCTTGGGCACACACCAAGACTATTTCCGACCTGGGTGCTATTTGTAAGAGCGAATGAGACAATATGGCCGACCCTTTAACCAGAAATCCAATGTCTATAAAAACTGCGCAGTCCGTATTTCCTCATGTCTCCTTTCTTTCTTTTTTTTTTTCAACCGTGCTGTAATAAAAATACCACAATATGTCCTGAGGCACCTCTCCAGATTCCTCTTTCTCTTTTGTAGCTCCGGCCCGGGCTCTTTCGGGTTCGGGCCAATCCATAATTATAGCATAAACAAACACTGCCAAAGCCACGAGGAGGAGGAGGAGGAGGAGGAGGAGGAGGACTCCCTGGACTGGCGTTTTGTCATTACAAAGCCAGCACGAAGCATTTTCACACCAATAAATCGTTAGCACATTATGTCATGATTATAATTTCAGCTCGTCGATACCAAAGATCGACAGATGAAATGACTGGATTATACACAGAGGAACGAAAATAATAAACTCTTTGATCTAACTGTTGCTTTTAGGTCGTAATGGGAAATATCAATATTCAAATTAAACAAGAAGGTGTTTGATTTTAGACGTTCCCTGTGTGTGTTGTGTATTGTAAGGTTCAAGTCTACAAGCTGCATTTGGGTATTTCCAATGTAGAAAATGCTTCTTCTCTATGCCTTTAAAAGCTGCAACAACAAACGATCTAGAGGACTTTGTAACGCACACAGTTAGTGGATGGTATAAAAAAGTTAAAAAGGGTAAAAAAAAAAACATTTACTGGACTCCACTGATAATAGATGGCAAGACTTTAGAGGGAGACATTCATCTGTACAGGTTCCATCATAACGACTTTAATAATCATTTATATAAGACTACAGTGGAAACTGGGTCCTATGTTAAGATTAAAGACATGTTATGGTGAGGTCAGCTCTATGTTCCCACGTTTCTAAAATAAAATAAAAAATTAGGCCCTATGTTCACGCAACCCATTAAGCCGACAGCTCTATGTTCCCACAGCTCTATATTTCCATGTTTCTAAAATTTTAAAAAATTAATTAGGCTCTATGTTCCCACAGCTCTGTGTTTCCATGTTTCTAAAATAAATAAAAAAATTAAAAAAATAGGCTCTATGTTCCCACAGCTCTATGTTTTCATATTTCTAACATTTAAAAAAAATAATTAGGCTCTATGTTCCCACAGCTCTATATTCCCACAAATCTATGTTCCCACAGCCCAATGTTTCCATGTTTCTAAAATTAAAAAAATAATTAGGCTTTATGTTCCCACAGCTCTATGTTCCCTCATTTCTAAGCTTTTTTTTTTTTTTTAGACCCTATGTTCCCATGACTCTGTCAAAACCTTTGACAGTTTATATGTTCTGCTATTGCATATTATTCAAATAATAGAACTAAACACCATTTGTTACATGTTGATTTGAAAAATGCACCTAAATAATTTTGTATTTTATGATTTTCAGGTGAATAAATAACAGTGTAAAAATCTAGCCTCATTAACCCAGTCCCGTGTCTTGTTTCGTTTCGTGGGATTTGTGAACTTTGAGAACACTGTGGGTCTGTGGGAACATAGACACTCTCCAGAGCATTATGGTCTGTTTTGACTGTGGCACAACTCTGAAAATCTGTTTGTTGTGGTCTCTGGGAGGGCATCTGCCTTCGCCTCTCTACCTTACTAAACTGCAGAGATAAGTGCGGCTTTGTACGTATCGGTATTAGAGCTTTTTCCGAGTCGTGTTGCTGCTGGCAGACGGTGAAAGTGCCTCGAAAAGGCCGATGCAAACACCACTTCCAATATGTTTTTTTTTTTTATTTCTCTGCTCCACAAAGCAAAACAGAAAACCCTTGACTGATGAAAACAACACGGAGCAGAGAGGGCTTTAAAGAAAAACACGCTTGTAATTTCAGAGAAGCGCTCAATGCCAATACCAGTGGTGTATGTCAAAGGCTCGCAGTCGCCCCCCAAAACCCTCCGCCCGCTTCCGAGTTCAGCGCCGCAAAAAAAATCCTGGCTAATTTGTCCTTTTATGACATCCTCTGTGAGCTGCCGTTGGCTTGGTTCCTCGCTGCTTTCTCCTGTTTATCTGCAACAAAAGACCATCGGGGCTGACCTGATGCAAAGCGCTCGCTATCTCCCCACCGACCCCCGTCCCTTTATCCGTTTCCAGTCCGCCCCGCGTCTCTTTAGTGCCAGGATTTTGTTGTTATCCCAGGCAAGATCCGACCCACGCTATCTGGGCGCGCGCTGCAGTGTCACTCGCCGGAGCAGATACTGTAGGTTCTGCAGCTTCGGTGGATGACACGGGAAAGGAATACAATAAAAAACAAGTCAAGGTGTTTCTGGGGTTAAGAATGAAAGGGGAAGAGGTGTTTCTTGTTAGGGTTGGAGGGGAAATGATGCATATCCCTGCAGCTATGGGCTTTAGGCGGAGGCAGAGGCCAGTTAGTCGCAGGGCTAACACAGACAGACAACCATTCACTCTCACGTTCATTCACTAGGGGCAATTTAGAGTCATTGATTGAGGGCCATTTATCTGTACAATACTGAACAAGCTGTTTTGGCGACGGAAAACAAAGCATTTTTCCTAAAAGGGCCCTATATGGAAAGAAGTAAAACCATAAATTGTAGCTAGCCATACATTTTATTTACCAATCTGGGCGAAGGTATGTGATGCCCCAGATGAGGACCAAAAGAGGCATCACATCCTTTTCCTTTGTTCCACGCAGCTGCTCAACAAAGCTGGTTAGCTTTTCATATTTTATTTTTTGTTTACTTAGCACTTTTACGCTGTATACTGTTTTTGTTTTATTTTATTAATACATATATGGTTTTATGGTCTCATGTGTTGTCTGTTGTTTCCCTTTTTTATGCTCTCTGTGCAACACAAATTCCCTCGGGGCAATAAAGGTTTCATTCATTCATTCATTCATCAAAAATGCACCAGAATACAGAAAATCACATATGTTTAGCTCTTCTGCTATGCGTACAATTCAGGATACGAGGCAAAAGGAGAGATTATATTAATGCATAGCAACATTTTATCAAATGCCCCTTTTACTTCGTTTTTTTTTTTTTTTTTGGTTTGAGGTGGAATTTACAAAAAAAAAAAGGGTTGTTGGTTAGTCTTCCTTGGCTCCTGTAGTGTCTCTGGCTCTGGTCCTCAGTATGTCTCTTCTGCAGTAGTAGGAAGTTAGAGTACCCCAAAATAAACTCCACAGTAACGCACGGAGGACATGCAGACTCCACCCAGAGAGAGTACACTTTGCAAAAAATGAACAAAGCGTTAGGAAAATATACTGCTCTTGTTAACAGCAAGACTTACTATCACTGATTTAACTTTATTATACTTTATGCACACTAAATTCGGTCTGGCATCCCACCTTTTCACAGCTTTTTAAAATATTAACTTTCTGTCTAAAATGCACATCGACACATGCACTTTCATCATTTTATCACTCCGGAATTTTAATGTGGACACTTCTTTTATGAAAATGTTTTATTCTTGTTTTATCAAATCTGCTCTTACCTTTCCTTTTATCTGCTGGCACGGGTCACTTTCAATTAAACAAAGAAATCGCCTCAAGGGAACAGTGAAAGTGTGTGGTAAAATTGCAGGTACTACTTTAAATGACCTGAAAGAGTTATATAAGATCAGATCGGTCAGAAAGGCTGAAGCCATTATTGCTGACCCCTTCCACCCCCTTTGGGACGAATTCTCACTGCTGCCATCTCAACGGTGTTATAATGTTCCAAGGTGCAGACCAAACAAAAGTCCTATATCCCGAGTGCATTTAGCCTTTAACTGCTTCTCTTTAAAGTCATGTATTGCTGTTGCTTTTTGTGCTGTGTTGGTCAAGTCAGTTGTGTTTCTTTGTTGTCCCTTCTTTTGTCTGCTGATGTCTAAAAATGAACGCTATAGGGAACGTTCCAGGTCCCAGGACATTGGTGAAGGCTTCTGAGTGTCTCTCTCTGAGTGTCCCGGTGGGAGGCTGATGTGGTACACTGTACGTGCTTTTCCACTAGGTTGGAACGGGGCGGGACGGGGCGGTTTGGGGGTGTTTCCACTTCCCGAAGCGTTCTAAAATGTTCCCAAAAAGCGGTCCAATCCGTTCTACTTAGGCCACTCCTCCCCAATGGGGTCCAGCTCGGTTAAGCGTCTGGAACAGTGAGAGGTGGAACTGCTGCGAGCTGATTGGAGGAGAGAGAATCCTCACTCAAGCAAAAACAACAAGCTAAAAAAGAGAACAGCCATATTCCAAGACAGGATGAGCTAATCTTGAGGTGACTTTTTTTCTAAAAATAAAGCTAGCGAACATGGGCGACAACTGTTTCCAGTTTAGCAAAATACGGCTCTCACTTTGAGAATCTAAACTTTAATTTTTAGTTTAGATTGGATTAAACACGAGTTAAACTCATGTGGTTATATGTTCAGATTTTAAAATGTGTTAAAGTGGAGCAGAGAAGTAAGTTTAATGCACAGAAAGCTGGAGGTAAACCTGAAGTAGTCTCCTGTTTACTGAAGCTAATACAGCTTTAGCTCCAGCCTCACACAGACACACACCGGCCTCACACAGACACACACCGGCCTCACACAGACACACACCGGCCTCACACAGACACACACCGGCCTCACACAGACACACACCGGCCTCACACAGACACACACCGGCCTCACACAGACACACACCGGCCTCACACAGACACACACCGGCCTCACACAGACACACACCGGCCTCACACAGACACACACCGGCCTCACACAGACACACACCGGCCTCACACAGACACACACCGGCCTCACACAGACACACACCGGCCTCACACAGACACACACCGGCCTCACACAGACACACACTGACCTCACACAGACACACACCGGCCTCACACAGACACACACCAGGATTTACGCTCGTCTTTTTATTAAATGTTGTCAGCGCCTTTATGTTTAAAAAATCAGCTTCAAACACATTTTTTATCTCAATTATGAACACAGCTCTTGTTGCTCTTGTGTGACGTCAGTGTTTATGTAACAGTCGTGAGTCTCCTGGACCCAGAGTCATGGAAACATGATCAGGTTTTGAGGCTACCCATTCTAAGGCGTCCCATACATTTCTGCCCAGTGGAAAAACACCTTTTTAGTCCAAACACAAAAGTTAGAATTAAATGCTTTTATCTTAGAGACCTTCAGGTTTGGGAAGGAGACTGGACTCTCAGTTTAAGAAGGAGACAATGCTTTTGTTCTGTGGTCATTGTGTTT
Source organism: Bostrychus sinensis (assembly GCA_020698575.1). Classification (NCBI taxonomy): domain Eukaryota; kingdom Metazoa; phylum Chordata; class Actinopteri; order Gobiiformes; family Eleotridae; genus Bostrychus; species Bostrychus sinensis. The sequence continues at coordinate 7,566,523 of CM036256.1, forward strand.
GTGCCTGCTGTTGACTCAGTAAAGGCTGCAGCTCAGCAGACGGCACATATAAAAGCACTGTACATAAGTCATAGCACTTCTGGTCTACTGTACATTCACAGGCGCACTTTTACAAGATCGGGGGCAGGAGGGAAGTCGAGGGAAGATGCAGAGAAACTCACAGACTCAGCATGTTCTGCCTCTGTGCGCGGCAAGGACACAACACCCACAGCACGAGCGCACAAACGCTGATACATGAAGCCATACGTTATTCCCAAGGCGTCATATACCAGCGGTGTCTGGTCAGTGGCCCATATCGTCCTGTACTGAAGCTGAAGGAGTCCTTTACCATACGTCATTATCAGGTCATTTTTAGGCTTCTGTCAACTGCAGGAAAATGGAAATTGTAGTTGCTTAAGCCACAAAAAATAAAATAATAATAAACCTGTATGTAACACTGTATGTGCCGGTCCTAAGCCTGGATATATATTGAGTTAAAACCTAACCTTGAGTGAGTGAGTGGCCCTCCTTCACATTTATTTCTTCAGACAAAAGTTCGGACACCTCTGCTCTGAGGTTATGTCAAACTATTAAATAGTGCCGGTCCTGTATATTTGGGGGTCCTAAGCAGGACAGGTTATGGGGAACCAAGCCTCTTTCTTTAAATTTTACCAAATAACATTTTATTGAATATTTTTCTAAGAAGATGAATGCTTTAAGACATTTTTTAACTTCCAAACTCAGCAAAGGGGGCCCAGGTAAACAGAACTGGACCTCACTTTAAGATAGACCTTCAGCAAAAATGACTGCAGAACATTATAACCAGAATGTTAATTAAATAAAGTTGGCAAATTAATAAAATAAGTAAATAATGAACAAGCCATGGGGCCCTCTGATGTCTGTGGGGCCCTATGCAGCTGCTTAGTTTGCCTATAGGAAGCGCTGGCCCTGCAATTAAATAAATAGGCCCAATTTAATTTGTTGATAAGTCAAAGTCAGTCTGTAGAGAGCAGTGTGTTGTGTATTAAAATTAAGTTTGCTAATTGAGTCACATAAAATAACACTAACGACACATTGTGCAATAATTAACCAATATAAACTGCTAAACTGGCCTTCTGTAATCAACACTATTAATTACCAATATCATATAGAATCAATGCAATGCTCTGATTTTTGTTTTCTTTCTCTTTACTAATCAGTGTCTTTAGTATTTTGGCAAAGCAATCACTCAAGCAACATGAAGTCTTGCTTACACCTTAAACACCTGTAAGTCTCGCTCTCAGGTGTTACAGATGAATTTGGTGATAATTTATTCATCTTTCTGACTGTGCACGTCACAATTTGTTAAAAAAAAAGTCAACGAGTTAACACAAGCAGTGATGAGCTCGAAATTGTTGCAAGTAAAGCTGGTGATCATGAGCTTATTGTTACTTACGCGACACATTTCTTCAGCCTATAAGCGCCAGCTCTGATTTAGTTGAGCCGTTTTTTAGTTCTGTCTTATTCCTGATCTGGTTTGGGGGTAAAGTTTAGACCACAGCTTGATTTTTCCTGGTTTAAACCTAGTTTAGTCCTGGTTTAATCCCCCTGGTTTAGAAATGGTTTATTCCTGGTGTAGTCCTGTTATAGTACTGGTATTGTCCTGGCATAGTCCTGGTTTAGTCCTGGTTTAATCCATGTTCAGACCTAGTTCATTCTTCGTTTAGTCCTGGTTTAGCTCTGGTTTAGTTCTGGTTTTGTCATGGTTTAGCAGCGCTTTAGACCTGATTTACGGTAGTCCTTGTTTGGGCCTGGTTTAGACCTGATTTATTCCTGGTTTAGACTTGGTTTAGACCTCATTTAGCCCTGGTTTTGTCCTGGTTTAGCAGTGATTTAGACCTGATTTAGACCTGGTATAGTGAGGGTATAGATATGGTTTGGTCCTAGATTGGTCCTGGTTTAGTCCTGGTTTCGCCCTGGTTTAACAGTGAATTAGACCTGCTAGTTAGCACTGGATAAGTACTGGTTTAAACCTGATTTATTCCTGGTTTAGACTTGATTTAGACCTGGTATAGTCCTGGATTAGACTTGGTTCACACTTGGTTTATTCTTGGTTTTGAACCTTGATTTGTCCAGGTTCAGTCCTGGTTTATTCCTGGTTTAGCCCTGATTTAGCCCTCGTTTAGTCCTAGTTTAATCTTAAATGTAGTCCCAGTTTAATCCTGGTTATGACCCAGTTGTAGTCCTGGTCTTACCTGCATTTTTATCCTTATTTAGAAATGCATTTTTCTGCATTCATCCCTTTATTATTCCTCAGTTTAAGTTAGTTCAGATTCAGGGTCATTTCCGTCCATTAAAGAGAAAGTCAAATATTTTCTGAGCTGATACTTGGTATAAAAAGTTCAAAAACCACCGGACTTAAAGAACAGACAAGCCCATAAATAAACATTTCTTCACCTCCTTGAACTAAGATTGCATATGAACACAGTTAACTTATGCAAACGCCCTTTGTCCCAGCGCACAGCTCGTACACCGACACGAAACACGTTCACCTTCTCAAAAACTCGGTCAAAGCTCACGCAGAGGGAAGCACGGGGGCAGAGGCAGAGGTGCGGAGCGTTACCTGTGAGCTTCTCGTCCCCGCGGTACCACTGCAGCTGAGCAGGGGGCTTGCTGCCGGTGCTGGTGCAGGTCAGGGTGACCTCGCCCCCCTCCGGCACCGCAGCCTCAAAACCAGAGATCTGAGGCTTGCTCGGCACACCTAAAAACACACAAAGGCACGGGGTTAAGACGGAGACGACTTTTCTTGATAGGTTAGTATGAATATTTCTAAAAATGTCATCGTGTCCTGTGCATCTGTGTGTAGGGGTTTGTAAATTTGGCTGATATAAAGTGGGTTAATTGTAACGCTAATGAAAGTATTTAGGTTAGGACAAGGTTATTACAATGGGATGCATGTGACCAGACGCAGAAAACCCAGGTTTGTTATGGGAGCTTGTGGTGAATGAAAGGAAGGAGGCCAAGAAATGGAATATGAAAAAACGTACTGAGGGATAAAGGAAAATTGGGACGAAAAAATAAAATAACAAAATTACAAAAATAATAATAATAAAACAGCACTAGTAAGTTCAGTTCATAAAGTTTACATGAATTGACCTTTTGTTTAGTTCAAGTTTGTTTAAAAGTTCAGTTTTCAGTGGCTCTTAGTTAAGCCTTTAGGAAAAAAAAGGAAAAAAAAAACATATCCAAAAAAGGCTAGGGTGTCCTGATTGGAGGAAAACAAAAAAACAAAAAACAAATTGTCCATCCAGATCACCACCTTTAGAAAACCTAGGAAATCTGAGGATCTGAAAAAAAACAACTGACTTATAACCAAAGGCAGAACACGTTTTTGCATTTTTAATCTAAAACTGCATGTTTAAATTCCAATAAAGTGGAAATCGGCATGTTTCCTGGCACTGATATAACATTTTAATAGAAAATATTAAGGCTTTACTATTAAGGTTTTAAAAGACAAAAACTGGAAGCTTTGGCCAATCACATGCTCACATACTTGGGGACAGATAATGCATAAGGCTATGGTCAACAATAAATTAATGGCTGCACATAAAAGAGAGAAACGTGTCTATTCCAGCATTGGCTATGGCTTTTTACACAGCAGAAAAACAGGGAAAGAAAGTGAACATGGATAATAATGTATGAGTATTTTGCTATAGCTGGATATTTTGATGTTTGGTCCATATTTGACTTTTGAAATACAGAAATAATAGATAGTGCTACATTATATTAATTCATTTCTCTTCTAACACATGCATGTTTTAGGACGGGGGTGGTTGCTATTATGCAGAATGAAACTTTAAAGGAGCTATATTGTGCTTTTATTCACATTTTTCAACAATCTTGGTCATCTCTAGAACAGCACGGCATGTTTTACAACCTTTAAAAACATTATGTGACTAAAAGGGAATGTTTTGAATAAGTACTCCATAAAGAAACAGATAAAAAGACCAGCAGAGGGCAGCAGAGTGCACACTGTTGCGGCCTTTAGAACATAATTTATAGAATAAAAGAAACCTCACGTCCTTAAACTTTTTGTATGATGCCAGTTTACCACAAAATAAAAAAAGAAATCTGTGTTTTTTGATAAATGAATGAGAGCAGACTAGATGCACAGGGTTTGTTGATTGGTCAGTGCTTCCTGGAGTGGGCGGAGGTTCAAGGAACTGAGCGTTATGAGGCCTCAGAAACTCAGTGCCAGAGGAATTGGATTACTTAAACAGCTGTCAATGAAACAAAAACATTTCCAGGTATGTTTTTGATGCGGGGAAAACACTATAACATGGGAGAAAGCGCAAAAAAGTCATGCTGAGACTTTCATAAATAAAAAAATAGCGAGACTACAATGAATTTAAGCAAAAAAATTACTATGATAAAAGTGTTTTTTGCAGTAGAAAGTTTTGGTGACACGCAAACTACAGACAGTAAACAGAGAAAAGCCAGTTTACGCTCGCAGACATGTTAAACAAGGCCAACGCTGCAAGGAAGTACCCAACAGAGAGCGCCGATCAATGTCAACAACAGAATGTGATTATCAGTCACAATATCAGATGTGCTAGGATTTATTGGCTTTATATCTACACGTTATAATGTAAATCCAATCTGAGGAAATAATAACAACGCTGGCCAGCAGATCTCTGTCACCACGAGCATCAGGAAGCATCAGCCGTTCGGTCCATAACACACAGCGGTGATATATTGTACACATCCATCACAGTATGCGCAGATGTGGATAGAGTTTTGTTACGTCCACCAGCATTCCTCTTCTGTTTTTCATCCAGCAACAACTTTGGGAATAATATCTGAGGCGGAGATGGTTGTAACTGGTCCAAATAAGCGTGTCGGTGAGTAAATGAGCTGCTCCTGGCCGCACTTCAAAGGCGGAGAGAAGGGAAATATATAGCATTTACATTTGCCTCTCTTTAGCTTTATCTGCAGCGCACTTCTGACTTCTGAGAGATTATGTTTAGGCAGGAAAGACATGAAACAGGAAAACTTGGCACCAACTTCTGCCGTGCTCTACTAGATCAGTGATTCTCAACTGGTGGGTCAGAACCCAAAGGAGGGCCATGGGGAGGTTCAACTTATTTAAAGCTATTGATTTTAAAGACATGAAATGGTGAAACAAAATTTAAAATAGATGTGCCATAAAGGTGGTGCTAAAATACTTAAAACATCTCTACAGAACATCATTAAAATATATCCCAGTACCAGAAAACCCTTTTGGCTTTTTGTGTAGACATGACGTTAAATGTCCGGGGCCCCCTGGTGTGCTGCGAAGGTACTGCAGGGGGGCCGCCAGAGGTTGTCTATGATTACACAAAAAGAAAATGAGTTCAAAATGAATTACAATCAGAGGTGTAACATCAGGCAGTGCAGCTACACTGGGGCCAAGGAGGTTTAGGGGCCCATTAGAGTGGGCCCTTGTTCATCCATAGTAAAGTCTGTGTTTAAAATATTCATAATAATTAGGAGCAGCACATAATTCCATCACAGAACAGAGCTTTTAACATAAATTAAATTTTAAATCCTGTTAAATTTGTAAACTGATAACAAAAAATAAATAAATAAAATATAAAGATAAATACACAAATTGTAATAAAAAAATGAATATAGTTTCACAAAATTGTCCCTAAATGATAATAAATAAGCACCTGTTTTTTTGTATCAAACTCCAATAAAACAGCAACATTTTATAAATTAAAAAGTTTAATGCAAGAACCTGTAGTGCATCATAACTTTAGGCCCCACATTACTAAGTTACGCTATTGATTACAATTAAATATTGATTTTAAAATATCACTTAATTAAGCAATTTTAGCCCGCAGTCTGTTTTTGTATACTTTTGATTTTTTTTTTTTTTTTTTTTTTTGTATTTTTGTATACTTTTTGTTGACTTCTTGTACTTTTGAATATAGTGAAGTTTTATTGTTGGGGATCCTCAGGGGGGGCACGATGCTCCTGACTTTGGGAAAAGCAGCCTACAAAATAGATCCTTTTAGTGTTTGTAAACAGAACAGCTGCATTACAGGAAATGATGCCATAAACAGACCACAATACATTTTCTAAGAAGGATTTAGCATTAGCCAGAAAATATCGCAAATTTATGAATAATCAAGACAACCAATCGAGCACACGCAAGTAATGTCAGAGCCTGGTTAGGAAACATAAAAGATTGTATCAATGTTTGCCCATTTTATTTAAAGTAGTGATTAGTGTCTTTTATTCTAAGCAAATATGCAAAGGACTGAATAATATGACGACATAATACATGGTAGCTACAGAAATGTGTTGGACCAGCGGCAAAAACTCACAATAGTACAAGAAAATTGCCATCAGATCTGGGTGCCAACAATTCATAGTAACTTTAATGAAATAAAAACAACAATCACTTGTTTCTAACGTCTTAAAATGTCTACTTTAATGTTTTTACTTTGCTAATTCTGTTCCAAACTGTGCACAACTAATCTGAATACATCACTCATAAGAAGGTCTGGCCACTGTTATTGTTACCAAGGCTATCTTTGCAACACAACATACAAACAACACTGAACATTTGCATATTCAGCTCAGTTTGACTTGTCTACACATCACGATAAAGTACATAGTTTCTGAGTTTTTGAAAGCCTTCCCCCTGACAGAAAAATAAAAAATGCATCCTCCAAGCAAAAAAGATACCTAGTTATAGTTATGCAAAGGCACCGTGTCGTTTTACAGTGTGTGGGGGTCTCCGAGGCTTTCAGGAGCAGCAGAAATGAGTAGGAAGTGTCAGTCTAATGTTCAAATAAACTGGCAGGTTTTTGGCAAGTTACTTAGTATTTTATTTTGAAAACCACAGATTTTTCTTAAACTCTTGACCCATGTCTTGCGTATTCACTGAACACATGGTCTTTGGGTTGGCAAGACATTTACAAAATCTTGCTGCCGGTCCCCTTATTCTGCTAAATCGACTTTTTTTAACATTTAACTAACAGTCCTAGATGCATTGCCTGTCCGTCCTGGGAGAGGATCTCTCCTTCAATATGGGCTCCATAAGGTTTCTTCTTTTTTCCTGTAGCTGGGTGTTTTTAGGAGTTTTTCCTTACAGAGAAGGAGGGTCTAAGGACAGAAGTGTCCTGGGTCTGTTTAGTTTAGTGTAGTCATTGTTTGTGTTGTCTGATTGTGTGTTTATGTTTGATCAACTGTTTGTGAAGCCCTTTGAGGTAACTTTTGTTGTGATACTGGGCTATACAAATAAATCTGAATTGAATTGAACCATGTTTTATGTTTTATGCCATGTTCCAGTCGTGTATGTTTGAGTAATCCTGTAGGCCGTCTCTTCAAAAGCTGGAAAGCGTTTGGTCTCACTCCTCTACATAGAAATGTGAGAAGCGTAATTCTGTTTATTTCAGCACTTACATAGCCGTCAATACAAAGAAATCAGCCCTAATAAAAGCATAATATAGGAACTTTAAAGTATCTGTGGAGACTTTGGGTGTGTTCATGCTTGCCGTGTTTGGTTCGCTTCAATCGAACTCTGGTGCGCTTCCTGGCAAAGTCCGGTTCATTTGGCCGAGAACAATCCATCATAAATGTATAAAAAAAATAAATGGCTAATTCACTTTATAAAATATGTATCGAATGCTGTTTCTGAAAAGTGATCTCATGATTATGATTATGGTTTGTCTGTTGGCAAGATAAAGGCAAAAAGCAATGGTCAGATTTTGATTAAAGGTCAGCAAAGGGTCAAGGAACAAATGATTAGTTTTTGTTTAGGATTATGTACTAGTGCTGTTTCTCATACGGCAACTAATCAGAAAGGGCCAAAGATACTAACTCCATCCTCAAGGGGTCAGCAAAGGAATAAATGATTTGTGTTTTTGTGAATTCTTTGCCCCATGAGATAAAAGATATAAGGGCTTTGTAGTTCAATAGGTAAAACATTTACCTCTAAACAAGAAGGGTTGAAACACTGTATCTTTCCCATTGCGAGATAGAGCCAATATGTTCGTGGAGGTCATTTGTATCTTCAACGTTCATAGTTCCAACTTCAAAATATAGAAATACAGAAATATTCCAAGAGTTGTCTATTAAAGATTTTTCAAGAAGACAAGATCCTGGGACATCACTGAGCTACAGAAGCTTTTGCAGGAGAAGAATGAGCAAAGATTTCAGTCGAGAGCTATAAGAAGCTTGTTAGCAGTGACCCGAAACGTTTGTTAGAAGTAATAAAAGTTTAAAGGATGCTCCACACAGTCCTGAAGCTGAGGGATGCCCACTGAACAGTAGTTAGGACTGATATAAGCACAGATATGGGGGAAAAAAAAAAACATCAGTGCTTTTTATACAGTAGGAGTTTGAAAGTGCAACCAAGCCACCTCTTCAAAACCCAAGCCAAAGCCAAAATGTGCCGTTACATCTTCCAGTGCCGGAGGTGTCCTTTCAGTGTTATCCCAAAGTGAGTACATCCTCGCCTAATTACTGTTATCAGCGGCGACGTGACGAGTGCAAAACAACCCCGGCGCTCAGAAAACACACAAACTCGCTGCCAGAGATTTCAGCTTGCACAGCCTTTCTCCGTCACACTCCAAGAAGGCGAGGGCTGAGAAAATTGAAACTTTTCCCTTCCATCTGCATGTGGATGTGGGCGGCACTTTCTTTCTCTTCCCGGAGTTGGAGTCAAAGTCTGCCTTTTCTTTTTTTTTTCTTTTTTTTGGAAAATAATGAACATTCGGTGTGTGCTGCATCTCTGCCGTCGTGTGTGTTAAGGGAAAGTGGACGGTGGTGAAAGAACAAGAGAAAGACCAAGAGGAGGCATCAGAAAGTGTAAGATAGAAGAGAGAAGTGCTACTGTAACATGGAGATACAAGACATTTTTGATAAAACTGACATGATCTCTGGAGACTTCTAAGGCACAGAACATTTTTTAAACATGCTATTAATAAATGATTGTTTCTAAAAGCAACCTTTCTCATCCAGCTGGCCCACTCAATGCTGATGGGCCTCTATTCAGCATAAAGATGACAGAAGACCACCATCATTAAAATGACTACTGGGTGGCACAGTGGCAAAGTGGTTAGCACTCCTGCCTCAAAGCAAGGATGTCCCAGGTTCGAATCCCAGCCAGGCTAAAGAGATCTTCTTATTAGTGACGTATTCAGATAAGTTGTGCACACAGTTTGGAGACAGAATTACTGCTCTTTCACCTTCTCGTTCATGAAGGAGCAAACTAAAAAGAATAAAGTAGACATTTTACATCAGAAACCAGTGGTTGCTGTTTATATTTGTTAAAAAATGACTATGAATTGTTAGCACACAGCTCTTATAGCATGTTTCTTGTACCAAAGTACATTTTCGCAACTGTTCTGATGCATTTCTGTAGCTGCTTGTCCAGAAAGCTAAGAAGTATAGGCCTATATTACATAGTCTTTAACTTATTTGTTAATTAAATTACATCTGCAACTGTCTTTCTGTGTGGAGTTTGTATGTTCTCTCTGTGTCTGCATAGGTTTCCTCTGGGTGCTCTGGTTTCCCCTTCTTCTAAAACCATGTACAGTTGGTTCTCAATGGGGCCAGGACTCCTCAGCATAAGAGACTGTTAATCTCAGTGGGACTTGTTAAATGAAGGTCAAATAAAACAATAAAAAAACAGAACTTAAATATGTAAAGTTATTACAATGAATACAAAAAAACACTGAAAAATCTAAATGTTATGCCTCCAAGCTGGTGTTCCCATCTTAAAACTGTCCTGTAACTCAACAGTACCATATTCCTTTTGGTATATATTTATGGATACTAAAATAGATATACTGAATAATCACAACAAAAGGTTTAAAAAGAAGTCATTTGGACTTGGTGTTTTAAAGTAAAAGACGTTTCACCTCTTATCCAAGAGGCTTTCTCAATTCTAAAACTGAACTGGTAGAGAGCCGGTTTATGCTCCTCCTAACTCACTGCCCTCTCCAGGTCGAAGGAGAGCTCCTGCCTCAAGTGGAAGTATCTCAGGGTCTTGTTCACGAGAGAGGGAAGGATGGAGCGTTAGACTGACAGCGTCTGCAGTAATGTGGTCTGTTGCGGAGAAGAAGGAACTGAGGCGAAAGGCAAAGCTCTCGATTTACCGCTCGATCTAGGTTCCTACTCTCACCCATGGTCAGGAGCTTTGAAGTCATAACCAAAAGCACAAGATCCTGGATACAAGCGGCCAAAATGAGTTTCCTCAGCAGAGTGGCTGGACGAGGAGCTCGGAGTGCACATCGAGAAGAGCCTGGATTAGAGCCACTCCTCTTCCGTATCGAGACTGTGGAGAGGGAAGTCTGGGTATCACTGCTTAGACCACAAGCTGGCCCCGGATTAGCAGAAGAAGAAGAAGACTAACTTCCATTTGCTCAGTGGTTTGGGGTCATTAGGAGTCCTTTGTCCTCCGCTGGAGCGAGGGAGGACAACGATTATGACAAACCTTCTTTAAACAGAAATGGTAGGCTCAGATAAAACCTTCCATCTGTTTACATCAGTCTCCTAAAACCCAAACAAAACAAAACCAGTTTAACGACTGTCCCGCTCAACAAACAACTCCTGCTGACCCAAAACAACTTCAAGCCTTCTTAACCAATAGAATTTAGGGTTAGGGTTAAAATTATGGGTTGCTAGTGACTCCTCCTTAGCTCTTACTGTAAAAGATAATCAACCTCCATGCTAATGATCAGAATAAGGTGATGTTTCTATTACTTTCAGCGCCTGAAGCTTACAGTTACAAGTTAAATACTAATGCACCGTGGCACGAACTAACCGAGGTATAGATCAGAAAAATAAAAACGTGCTCAATTTTTAATGTAACAGTATTTGATGTAGTGCTCGGTGTGCGGAGGCTCCGGGGGCTCTCTCTCTGGCAGTAAAGACCCATCGAATATTAATGCGGGAATAATACAGCGTACGCCGAATTGGCTGGAGAAGCGCTGTCGAGACCCCTTCCCTCTCCTCGCTACAGCGGAGAATAGGCCAGAATAAAGACATTATAAATAATTCTCTGCTTATATGTGAGAAGCAAAAGCCACATTTTTTTGGACTAAAAAACGAGCCCCATATTTAGCACCGCTTCCCCTCACGAGCGCTTGTGTCCGCCCGACTTACAAAATGTCAAAACACGGCTAAAACGCACACACTACGAGTGCTTAAAATGAAAAAAAAAAAATGGATATCTTCCTGCCTGATGTTCCCATAGGGCTCCTTGTATTTTAGACACTTTACCATACATTTTTAATGGCTCGGCTCTCTCTCTCTCTCTCGGGGGTCATGAAATATTTATCGAACGTAGAATACAGTGTCACAGCTGTCAATTACCGCGAATAGAAAATGCTTGAATCACAATTATGGTAAAATTGGAGGGAGTGTAGAGCGGTGCTGCTGGTGTTCATTTGGATGGGAAATGTTGAGCCCTGACCCGCCATCTCACTTGTTTTGACACGATCCCTGCCCCCTCAGTTACAAATGAAAAGCTAGACAGAACTGGAAGAAGTACTCAGTTTTTTTGTTTTACTTAAGTAACTGTATGGATAAATAGAGTGACCATCTTCTTATTCGACCTTATAAAAAGTGTGATTGGTTAGATAAGACCCACCTTTTTATTCTGTGGATAAAAACAGCACGGGAATATATAAATGTTTTCTAAAAAGTAGCAGGTATCTTTATCTAAATAAGGTTTAGACTCAGGAAGTTAGATATGTATATTATTAAAGCTTATATTTCTTGTGTCTGGTCCACTTTTTGCGCTTTTTAACCAGTCATTCTACAGATAAAGGAGCAAAAAATCACATGAAAAGTTCTAATAAAGTCAAAGTATAAAACGTGTTTCAAATGTACTTGTGAATAAAAAAGTAAAAAAAGTGATTCGCACAGATTCAGGAGCTTACGAATGTGTTAACTGTGAGGGATTTTGCTGAAAAACTGTGCTGAAAACTAAAGGTTACCAGAGCAACAGAAGAGACTGAATCTGTGGGTGAGGTTTTTCTGAAGAGTACTACTTTACTGCATTTTTTATACTGAAGTACTGTGTTTACACTGACAACACGGCAAAAACTAATGATTTTAAATTAAACTCTATATACTTTTTACTTCAAACCAACTCATAAATGTAGTGGAATAAAAGTAAAAGTACCCTAAAGTAAAATTTCCTCAAGTAAAGTACAGATACATAAAAAGCCTCTAGTGATTATTTAAGGCCAGGACTTTTTGCAGGGGTAGTTTCCTTTCAAAATAAACTTTTTTAGTGTTTGTAACAGAATGGCTGCCTTCCAAAGAACAGCGCCATAAACTACACATAACACATTTTCTATGGAGGATTTAGCATTAGCCACAAAATATCGCACATTATGAATTATTAAAATGATTTCAGCAAGTATTATCTGAGTCACAAGCTGTACCTGTTTCATGTAGTTGTGCCGGATCTTAATTGTCTATATATTTAATCTCAATGTCTTTAATGTTTTAGGTTTTCCTGTGATTATAAATATCAGTGATTATCAGTCTCAATAGATTTTTTCCTGGTTAAATAAAGTTAAAATAAAAAAATGACAATCACTTAACAAATAAAACTGTCCTCCCATCAGTTATATTTACATATTGTCCATAGAAATGTAAATGCATGTTCTAAATGAAAAAAAAAGGTGTAATAATATAAACATTTTACCATAAAATAAGTCAAGTGGTTATTAAATATTGTTTGTCCAAGTGCTTTTGCCGTACCATAACTGCAGTCTGTGTTGTGCACATCATAAATAGTGAGTTTGTGCATAGTAATTGACAGAGGAGGGTACTAATGAGTTACATTTACTAATAGTACATTGTTTTGTTTTGTTTTGTTTTATTGTTTTGTTTTTTTGTTTTGTTTTTTTGCATTAATCTTACACTACCTACTTTTTGGTGACTCTACCCAGGTTTGACAATCAAATGACACCAAATAAGGAGCAGGGCAACAGAAAAAAACAAAAAACAAAAACAACGTCAGTTTAGTCCTTGTTAAGACTTCATTTATTCCTGGCTTGGTACGGGTTTAGACCTGGTTTAGTCCTTGTTTAGTTCTTATTTAGACCTGGTTTTAGGCCTTGTTTAGACCTCATTTAGTCCTTGTTTAGACCTAGTTTGGTTCTTCTTTAGTCCTGGTTTCGTCCTTTTTTAGTCCTGGTTTAGTTCTTGTTTAGTCCGTGTTTAGTCCTTGTTTATTCCTGGTCTAGTTATTGTTTAGTTCTTGTTTAGACCTAGTTAAGTCCTTGTTTAGTCCTCGTTTAGTCCTGGTTTGGTTCTTATTTAGTCCTGGTTTGGTTCTTGTTTAAATCTGGTTTAGTCCTTGTTTAGACCTGGTTTAATCCAGGTTTGGTGCTTGTTTAGACCTGGTTTAGTCTTTGTTTAGACCTGGTTTAGTCCTTGTTTAGACCTGGTTTAATCCAGGTTTGGTGCTTGTTTAGACCTGGTTTAGTCCTTGTTTAGACCTGGTTTAATCCAGGTTTGGTCCTTGTTTAGACCTGGTTTAGTCTTGATTTAGTCCTGCCTTTTTCCTTCATAAGTCGAGGTTCCAAAATAAGAAGCAGGCAAACAGCTAACAATAGAAAAACCTGAAGCTGAAATAAGTGCAAATAAACGACAGTATACTGTGTGTAAATATGATACGAGTATAGAGATAAACACATACGGTGCATTGCTTTACCATTTCATCTGCAGTGCCCATTCTGCGAGCCCTGCTTCATTATATTCCCCAGCTCTGTCAACGCATTTGAATAAATACCAGCAGAATTATTTATTCAAGGATGAGTTCACAGCTGTTGACTGACAATGCTAAAAAAAAAAATCTTTGGTACTAGCCCAGTGGCCTTTTGTGAGAGTGAGCAGCTGGGTTACTCTGCCCTAAACTACACCAGTTTAAATGAAGTGTGTTTGCGACAGAATTAGCCCCCAATCCAAGCATGCAGCCTTCCCTGGTCGGCTTCCAGTAGTTTGTTGGCTAATTTTGGAGCACTGAATGAGAAAAGCTGAGGAAAAAAAGACCCAAAATGATACTCCCATCGATATCGCAAATAAGCCCTGAGTAAATATTGTTTATCCAGATTGACTAAAACAGGGCTGCGAGGGAAAAACCTATTTGTAAAATCAATTTTAATGTAAAGTTTGTTGTTGTCAGCACACACAAAAAAAAAAAAAAACTGAGTGGAAAAAGCCTGATGCAGCAGTTTGAGAAGTCACATGTGAGATAAGAGTGAATGTGAGGATCTGCCAATCAGCGCCTCCTGCTGTCTCTCTGTCCCGTGTGAGCGCTGGGTCTCTGATGACTCTGTGGCCATTACTGCAGCTTCACAATACTGCCAAGACTATCACTTTGTTTATGAATAGAAACAGGGAATACAAAACAGGAACAGAGGAAAGGGAAGCAATGTTAAACCTGCAACAAAAAAGGGTATAATGCATTTGTGCGATTGTGAACAAGGGATTACATTGACTTTACTCATGGAGTTTTTTAGAGTTTGTAAAGAGAACAGCGGTGTTCGGGGCCATACACAGGATTTTACAAATACTGAGGTCCATCATGTTGACGGCCAGTTTAGTCCTTGTTAAGACCTGGTTTAGACCTGGTTTAGACCTGGTTTTGACCTGGTTTAGTTCTTGTGTAGACTTGGTTTAGTCCTTGTTTTGACCTGGTTTAGTCCTTGTTTAGACCTGGTTTAGTCCTTGTGTAGACTTGGTTTGGTCCTTGTTTAGACCTGGTTTAGTCCTTGTTTAGACCTGGTTTAGTCCTTGTTTAGACCTGGTTTAGTCCTTGTTTAGACCTGGTTTAGTCCTTGTTTAGACTTGGTTTGGTCCTGGCTTTAGTCCTTGTGTAGACTTGGTTTGGTCCTTGTTTAGACCTGGTTTAGTCCTTGTTTAGACCTGGTTTAGTCCTTGTTTAGACCTGGTTTAGTTCTTGTTTAGACCTGGTTTAGTCCTTGTTTAGACTTGGCTTGGTCCTGGCTTTAGTCCTTGTGTAGACTTGGTTTGGTCCTTGTTTAGACCTGGTTTAGTCCTTGTTTAGACCTGGTTTAGTCCTTGTTTAGACCTGGTTTAGTCCTTGTTTAGACCTGGTTTAGTCCTTGTTTAGACCTGGTTTAGTCCTTGTTTAGACCTGGTTTAGTCCTTGTGTAGACTTGGTTTGGTCCTTGTTTAGACCTGGTTTAGTCCTTGTTTAGACCTGGTTTAGTCCTTGTTTAGACCTGGTTTAGTCCTTGTTTAGACCTGGTTTAGTCCTTGTTTAGACCTGGTTTAGTCCTTGTTTAGACCTGGTTTAGTACTTGTTTAGTCTTGGTTTAGTCTTGGTTTAGTCTTGGTTTATTAATGGAAACATTAAAATCAGGCTGAGCTAAAACATAATATTACCTAGAGGATACTTTTTATGTTTTAAGGTGTTATTTTGTTGGAATTGAATTTGGATTTTGGCGTCAAAGAAGAGAAATTATAGTTATTTGGCTTTGGAAAGAAAATACTGTGTGCATTCAGTTTATATGTATGTGCATTACGTTCCTTACGACTGCCAGCCCTGGGACCTCTGCACATCTTCAAAGCTGGCCCTCTTTGAAACAAGTTGGGACACCCCTGCCATAGATCCTGCCTTTTTCCTTCGTAGGGCAGTATATTTATTAAGCTAAGATATATTTTATTGACCCCATGGAGACATTTCTTCTTCATCTTTTAGGTTAAAGGGTGGGAAATCTAAAACCCACTGACTACTAAAACCCACCAAACACAGGGAGAACATACAAACAGAGCTACCCCCTTCACCACTGTGTATCTTTTCCATTGCAAGTTAGAGACAATGCCTTAGTCGAGGTCTGTGCTTTTCTTCTAGTTATTTTTCCATCCTAATTTTGCTGTGTAAGCTGACAAAACCAGTTCTGGAATAGTCTCTCTATCGGCGGCCAATTCAGCATTGACCAAAAGCCAACAGGAGCAACGCAAGCATCCTTTATTAAAGTGTGCCAGCTTAATTCTTAATGACACAGCCAAGATCATGTTTTAAGATCTTGTTTTTTAGCTGATTCCTTTTACCAAAAGAATGACTAAGCATTATGTGTTTACAAACAAACTGAATGAGTGAAAATGCATCACGCAGCAGGTAAAAAGTAACATCGCCACCTCCCACCGTCTCCTATGGGTCTCCGGATCTCCAACGCTTTTGTGGCCATTACTGGAGCATTACATTACTGCCAATACACTCGCTTTGTTTTCAAGTGGAAGCCTGAAATGTGTCCAGAATCAGCTGACGCCACAGAACAATAGCAGCACCTCCCGCAGAGAAATCAATACGTAAAGGCTGTTTATGAGATTCTGAACCTGATTAGCCCAATATCCGATCGATACACGAGAGCTACGAGCCATGCAAGGCCTGCGTGATAACCGCAATTTACTGAAGGGCCGTGAGGAAGCGGGAGATGAAGTTAATAACATCTATCAGGGAGAAGACGAGTCGGGGGCGGCTTATAGCTACAGAAGACGAGCATGAAGTCGTAACCTCATCCAAAGGTTAAAGCTACGGTCCATGGTCCGGATCGAAGAGGATGAAGACAACAACAACAAGAAACTGGGCTAAAAAAAGTAGTTTGATGTTGGATGTGAGCTTTATCTTTAGGGTGACATTTAGGACTTTATGGATGATGTTTTTAAATCTAAAAAAGGACAGCTTCTAAATTACTATTGGTGAAGTTCTTGTTGGTAACACTTTAGAATATCTGACACTATTAAAGGTCCTGAAAATTGACTTTTTTTTTGTTATAATGTCATAATGCAACTCAAAAACATACCTGGACTTCCTCATTCACACATGTTTGAGTAATCCTGTATGCAGAGATGCTGTCCTCAAGAGTCTTCTTTTTTCTCATAGCTGTTTTTTTTTAGGAGTTTTTCCTTACCGAGAAGGAGGGTCTAAGGACAGGAGTGTGTTTAGTTTAGTGTCGTTATTGTTTGTGCTGATTGTGTGTTAAGTCTGATTGCATGTTTATGTTTGATCAACTGTTTGTGAAGCCCTTTGAGGCGACTTTTGTTGTGATACTGGGCTATACAAATAAACCTGAATTGAATTGAAGAGCTGAAAACGCTCGGTCTCAGGGCTCTACACAGAGACATGAAACCAGGAAGTGCTCCTGTGTGTTTCTAAAGCCCATACACCAATAGATTTCTGATATTTCCGGTGCTTAAACTGCAGTCAATACGAAGCTGTCATCTCATTTATCTGTCTGTTAGCGTCATGTTGCTAATAGCCATGCTAAATAGCCATTTTATGCTCAGTCCATTCCTCACCATTGCCAGCAGGGGGCGACAGACACCTAATCCAAGCGTTCTCTGCAACAGCTCCCCAACAGAAGACATTTTCCATACATAAACATTATTTTAAGTAATAAAATGTGAAATACTAACGCAAACACTATTTTTAAAAGCCTAAAAAACACATTTTAATGGACCTTTAATGTTTAATTCTTTAGTAGTAACGGTGCTTTCAAGTGGTGTCAGGTTTATCGAGATTCTGATATGAACATGTAAAATATGTCGCCACAGCAAATCATCTGCCTCCTAATAGTGTGCAGGAATGACACTTAAAGACACACACAGACAGCCAACCATTCACTCTCACATTCATTCACTAGGGGTAATTTAGGCTGTGTTCACACTTACTGGGCCGCAGGACTCGGTGCACACCTGTGTTGATGTCTGGTTAAAGTTCACACTGAGCTCTGTCAAATGAACTGAACTGACTGAGGGAGCAATAACAAACCTTTAAACACATTTTATTTTCAGTATATTTGTTTTTTTTCCTTAGAATCACGTTAGATGGGCGTATGTTTTTCTGCCCTTGGTAAACGGTGCTGTAGTCCTCTCCCTGGTGTTCGTCCGTAGTTTGGTCCGTGTTGAGTTCGCACTTCACCAGGACCAGACCAGGACCAGACCAGGGCTCAAAGCGCACCAGCACCCTGACCTCTGGTTTCAGGAGGACCAGAGCTCACCTGCTTGGTGCGCACCTGAGTCTGAGCACGTTCACAGCTGCTCAAACCAACCGGACTTTGCCAGGAAGCGCACCTGAGTTCAATTGAAGCGAAAGTGTGAACACACCTTTACAGTCACCCATTCTCTTAACACATGAATATTTTTTGACAGTGGGTGGAAGCCGGAGATGAACATCAATACTCCTCCTTTTGCACACACTACTGGATACAAATAAATTGGAAAAAAGTTCATTTCTGTTTCCAGCAGGATGTGAGAGCATTTTCCTTTGACACTTTTTTACAGGTGACTCCATTGTCTGGGAACATCCTGGCCGTGCCCATCTGTGCGGGCGTCACTTTATCTCAGAGGACGCTTAAGAAGAAAGGCGAGTATCTCCCAACGTGAACCTCCCACGCAGAAACCCTCCCTCAAGGACACAGCCACAAATTACATTCATCTTATGGCCTTAAAATGAAAATATTCTTCTTATTATTTCCTAAGCTGAAAAACATTACTGTTTACTGTTTGCAGAAAGGGCGCCAGTGGTTCGACAGCACGAGCAACTGGATACAAACAGGCCGTAGTTAATTTGATTCAAGACTCCTGAAGAAAAATGTGGCTAGAAAACTGTGAATAATTAAAGAATCTATTAGTTTTCTCAATAGATGCGGCTGCGGCGGACACTGGGTTTGCTATAACCAAGGGCTGTGGCTGCTTCTGCAAACAGAGACCACATCTTAAGACTAACGATGCTGTTTTGAAGCTGGTGTAAAATGTGAAAAAGTGGAAATGCAGTCACCTCGGCAGTAATGTTTATGATAGGAGCCACTGCAAATGTAAAGAGTACAGAGACTGAGTTTACCTGCAGCTATAGCAATGGCAATGGAAAATGAGCGTTACTAAATAAGGACTAAAACTGAGACTACACTAGGACTAAAACTGGGACTAAACCAGGTCTTAATCAGAACTAAATATGGGCTATACTATAGGGCTAAACTAGGAAAAAAATATGAACTAAAACAGGGCTGAACCAGGACATAAAAGAGGATAAAACCAGGTCTAAATTAGGACAAAACCAGTACTTATCCAGTGCTAACTAAACCAGGTCTAAACCAGGACTAGCTGTAACTAAGCGTGACTAAATATGGACTAAACCTGGACTAAATATGAACAGGGCTAAACCAGAACTAAACCAGATCCAAACCAGGACTAAAGAAGGTCTAACATAGGTCTAAACTAGGACTAAAACCAGAGATAAACCAGGACTAAATATGGACTACACCAGGACTAAACCAGGACTAAAGAAGGTCTAACATAGGTCTAAACTAGGACTAAAACCAGAGATAAACCAGGACTAAATATGGATTAAACCAGATCTAAACCAGGACTAAAGAAGGTCTAACATAGCTCTAAACTAGGACTAAAACCAGAGATAAACCAGGACTAAATATGGACTACACCAGGACTAAACCAGGACTAACGAAGGTCTAACATAGGTCTAAACTAGGACTAAAACCAGATCTAAACCAGGACTAAAGGTCTAACATAGGTCTAAACTAGGACTAAAACCAGAGATAAACCAGGACTAAATATGGATTAAACCAGATCTAAACCAGGACTAAAGAAGGTCTAACATAGCTCTAAACTAGGACTAAAACCAGAGATAAACCAGGACTAAATATGGACTACACCAGGAATAAACCAGGACATAAAACAGCATAAAACCAGGTCTAAACTAGGACAAAACCAGTACTTATTCAGTGCTAACTAAACCAGGTCTAAACCAGGCCTAGCTGTAACTAAGCGTGACTAAATCAGGAATAAAACTGGCTCTGAGGTTTGAGAAGCACTGAACTACGCAACTTAACCCAAAAAGCAAAAGGACGATCAAAACAAAGCAAACAATGATGGCAGCAGACATTAAGATTAAACTAATAAAAAGTTTGATATTTGGATAAATGTTTAGTTCAGAATCGCTTAGCATAGACTACTTTAGACCATATGTTACAGCCTATACTATGCCATGTTTCAGGTTTTTGTAGCCTTGCAGGGAATTGTTGCCCATAAAGTTGAAATAATTTAGTTTTGAGTGTAGTATTAAGTGTTTTATATTGGTTAGACGTTAGTACTGGCTGCCTCTGTCACCTTAGCCAATATAAACTGAATTGTTTAAGGTTTAGGCTGTATTTTTTTACTGTTGTTTTGTTACTTGGTATTTATCGAGTGTCAGAGGCCAGACCTTACAAAGAGTACACGACTAGACTTTTTTTAAGAGAAACACATTTTGGTTTAAAGGTGTTATCAATCTGCAGAAATGTAGAAGTGAGTTTTTTTTATTCTTGCATTTGAATGGCCTATAATACCTTTCCACAAAAGAAACCCTCTGCTGAAGAAAGTAGCAACATTTCCAATTTACTTATAAGAGCAGGTAAAAGAGTCTCAAGATGCAACTGAAAAAAGACTGAGATTGAGACTCAAGTGCTGTATCTTTGCACAGACATCAAAACTTATCTGCCAGTAAGTTTCTACCCAAAAAGTAATAATAATTTAGTAATATGAAAGTTAAAAGTGTTTGACAAGGAAGCACAGTGTTGGACAAAGTATTCAACTTCATTATTGAGTAAAAGTATAAATCCTCCAGGTCAAATATTACTGTAATACAAGTAAAAGTTGCTAAGTAAAAGTTAAAGTACTGGAGTATGTATTTTTAAGTTTTAAAAGTACAGCCAAAGTCAAGTCTGTCTGCTCCTTAAACTTTTAAAATCCCACACAGACCCCCATCTGTAAAACTTCCTTCTCTTCAAAAGACTAAGCCATGTTTTTCTGCATAGATTTCTATAAAAACCTCACAAAAAACATTGACTGTTGGCTAAAAATTGTTTTAAACTCTTATTTTTAAACAAGTATATAACTAATAAAGCAAGTAATTCATTTCAAACTCAATTTATTTTCATCTACTTAACTTGGACAGCCTCTGGGGGCCCCATGCAGTACCTTTGCGGGCCCAGGACCCCACTTTGGAAACCATTGCCATAATAGATAAGATTGTTCTACAGCAAAAATGAGCCATACGTATTATAAATAAGGCTGGGTTTTATGATCATACTAATCAATGATTTTTAAAAAGGTTTATTATAAAATCATGCAGATAATGTTCAAAACAAAAGATAAATCACTTCCAGATTGTGTCCAGGGGTTCTTTTTAGTTCCTGAGAGCAAATGAGTAGTATTATGTCATAAATGATTACCTTTTTTTTTTATATTTCTTTCCAGCGTGAGAAAAAGAAAAGAAAAAATCTATATAAACAAATGAAAAAAAAAATATGCATGATCTACATATTATACATACATAAAACTAAATTATGTATAATTTTACAGTGTTCAGCTCGAAAGGGAGTGGGTGGAAGCTAAGCTCATTAAATCCCAGCCCTAAAGTCCTTTCCCAGATCTTTAGGAAGTAAGTCTGTTGTCTTTTGGTTTTAAGACAATTTCTCTGCAGATGTTACTTTTGCTTTTTTAGAAATGTAGTGGAATAAAAGTATTATATTTATCTTTTAGATGTAGTGGAGTAAAAGTAGTAAGTTACCCCTAAAAATACTACTTAAATAAAGTACGGATTCTAAAAAACTTATCTAAAAAACTATGTCTATGGCGGGAAACCATGATTCAGTTTCTTTGCCCATAGTTTAAAACTGAATCTCACTTCACTCTGCGTACTAACCATTAATACAATATACTTACTCTTTTCATACATTCATGGTTTTTCACTAAACAGACACTTATTAAGAACTAGCTTACTATTATAAAAGATTTAAAATAGTTAAATGTTATTGTTATTTTTAGAAAAATCAACAAATCTTACTAATCTAAAAAAATAAAGTAGTATTAATGTAAATTGTCTCCATCACCTCCTCTGAAACTGAAATATAATGTATGCTATTTCCAAACATTAAACAATAAAAAAGTAAAAAAAAAAAAAAAGTAAACATCTTCATAAAATAACAAGTACAAAAAACAAATAACAAACTTGGATTTAGAAAGAAAATTAGAGGAGATTCAAATACAACGACTTTTTATGGAGCTTGCTGCAGGAAAATGGGTTGGGGTTCAAAAAATGTGTTTTGTCGCTGATTACTGAGATGGTCAGCCAGTCTGATTACAATCATAGTCAGATTTATTTTTATAATATTGAGTTATAGTGTATTTTAAAAACTTTATGATTTTGAGAGAAAGAAGCTTTTGAAACCAACACAGAGGCAACATACAGTACAGAGATGGGTGGAGTCGACAAATATTGTACTCAAGTAAAAGTAACTACTCTTAGAAGTACTATTTATTTTAAAAAATTACTCAAGTAAATGTAACAGAGTAAAAGTAACTCATTACCACACACCTTACCTGATATAAATATGATGCAGCTAAACACAGAGCTATGTTGTGTACCCACTCACTGACAGTAGTCTGGTCAATGCAGTTTCCATTTAAATAACAATTGCAAACACCCTCTTGTTTGTGTTTTTTGGCACATATTCCCTTTGTGTTTTAAAAATAAATATTGCTAAATTGCTAAAATTAGCACACAGCTCGTCAGGATTACACACAGTAAAATACTTCATACAGCCTTTGGTAAATACACAGCAGGACACAGCTAAATAATTACTAAATTATATCTAATCCTCCTACAGCCCAAGACATTTATTTATATTTTGGACCTGTTTTTTGTGGATAACTTTTGCTGTGTTGATTCAAATGGCACAGATTTTGCCTCAGGTGTGCATTTTTGGATGAATTTTCAGATTTCAGGATTTTTTTATTTTTTTTTTAAACCCTCTTAAAAAGGTGTCACACCTTTAGCCCTTTTTTTGTGCCACTGTCTCCCATTAAAACAACATTTTTTTATACACTGTCACTGCAATATAATTTCACATTTTTATCAAGGATTCATGATAGTGAGGGATTGGAATTTTAGTTTTTCGATTATTTATACAAACACATTTATAAATTTTCAAGCCTACAAGGCAAATAAACAACATTTTTAAAATGACTAAACAAAATGACAACTAAAATGATTTGGGTGTGTTATAGGGTTGTCATAAATTGGTGTGAAAATGTTTGTTGAGATGCCATGATGCCAATTTTTGACATTCCCAAACTCTGATTACACACAAAAAAATTCTAATTTGCATTTGTAGAAAGAAAAAAATATTTTTTTTGTGATTTTTGCCATAATTTGAAATCAACTTTTAATCAAAGGGGTTCAATTTCATAAACAGAATGAAGTTTTGCTGTGTATAATGAGGACTAAAATTAATCATTGTAACCATGGAAAAAAAGGAATTACTGACAATTAGATATTTTTTCAATGGCAGTTTTTATTAGTGCATTTTTTTGTGCTTAAGGTGTGAGTAAAAGGTTAGGGCTGTAGGAGGGTAAAGTCAGTGCCTGGGTCTCTAAAATCATTCCCACTATGACGACCCAGATGTGATGTGTGTGTTGTCGTGACTTACCCAGGACGGTGACGCTGGCCCGGGCCGTGCGCACCGGCATGGTGAAGATGGAGCAGGTGTACTCGCCCTCGTCCGACAGCTGCACTTCTGAGATGGTGATGGACAGTTCGGTGGGAGTGGAGCGGTGCAGCTGGATCCGGTTATCCCTCAGAGCTGAGGAGGAGGAGATGGAAAACACGGCAATGTTAACTGTGTCAAGGTCATTAAACAGGAAAATTTCCAGGACATGAGCAAAGGAAAGCAAAAGGAAAATAAACAAACTGGACAAAATGACTTATTAAAAACCTCATTTGTTATTACTATGAAGCATCTTTCCTGAGTGTGTGCATAGTTACAACATACTGTAGCAGCCCACTTTCTTACAAAAACACTTTGTTTTCTTTGATTTCACCAATTATAAAGTTAGTATTTGCCTTTTTGTTCAAACCTAGAACTGCTTTAATCCGATTTAAGTCCCGTAAAGACTACCTGTTTCAGTGTAACGGATGATTTATTGAAGGAATAAACTTTTGGTGCTTAGACTCCGGCAGTGATAATTTTTCTGATACCTATGTTGTGCTAATTCATCTTCTACAATCATAAAACACAAAAATATTGAATAAAAGAACAATTCTTGGAGCAAAATTCTAGTTAAAACCTGTAGTTTGTATGATTTATTCTGTTTTATTTATTTGATTCATGCAAAGGAACATTAAAGGTCCCACTGGGTATTGAAACTTGAATACAAATATATATAGTTTTTCTTTATACCAGTAGTATTGTAACTTTTCTTTCAATAACACAAAGGCAGACATGTCCAAAGTGCAGCCCAGGGGCCATTCGTGGCACAGGTCTGGATTTCACATGGCCCTTGGCTTCTATAAGAAAATGTATTACTTCTGGCCCACAGTGTTTTCGTAGCTTTTTATATTTGTGCATCTCATCGCCTGCTCTTGTGTTTTCTGATTTGTTGGTCAAAAAATAATCGCAGTGGAGCACTGGTAACACTTTAGAACAACTCACACTATGAAGCATTAGTTAAGGATTAGTAACCAGTTAATTAGTTGTTTACAAAGCATTACGTCAGCATTAATAAACACCATTGAGTTATAAATATTATTACTGCTGAATTCTTGAGGTATAAGCACATATATAGCAATGCAAAATAATAAACGCCAGGGTAAATAAGGTATATATAAACTACGTATTAGTTAAAAAATTTTAATTACATATTTATTCATGTTTTATTACTACAAAATAGTGGTGAGTTATTATAAAATGTTACCGGAGTGTTTATATTGAAATATGTCATTTTGTTGGGACACGTTTCAGATTTTGTTTTGTAATTTGTAGTTATTTGGCTTTTATAAACTAAATACTACTAAAACAAAACAAACTAAAACAGTCTGCATTTAATTTATGCCGTACGTGCGTTCAGTTACTAGAAAACATCTTGGGTAAAAGTTCGGACGCCCCTGCACAAAGCTATCGTTTAACAGTATCGAACCTTAAGTGTGATAGATTATTTAGGGGAAAATTCTCCTCCCCAGGGCTGAGAAGGAGAGGCTGAGGAGGCTGATGGTTCTGCTGCTGCGGTGGAGTCAGGGGCAGAGACTGTATATGCGTGAATGGCTTGAGAGGTGATTGGATGAGAGACGGCAGGTGACTGGGTACAGATGGGGAAAAGAAATCAGTCTTCCTGTTGAATTTACGCTACAGCTTCATTTCATGTTCCTCTGCGTGTCGTATGATGTGCAATTACCAGGTCGTCAGAAACTTCATATTGTTTTCTCTCAAGCAATCAGAAAAGATGAGCAGGGAGCAAACACCGGTGTGTGCTTTGTCATTATCAGAAATCTCAGAGAAAGTTTCTATTTTTAGACAGTATACATCACAGAGCAATGCCAGTTTGTGAAATTGCATCCACACAGACCTGAACTATGATCCTACACTGTAATAAATTATTTTTGAGGGTAATAATTACTCTTACATACTTATACTAAAATATAAGATACTTATATTTTATATGTTATCTCTTTAATACAAGTAAATAAACTAAAAATACAGAATAGAGTTTACCCTAAAATCATGAGTTAAAGTTTACCCTAAAATACTGTGTTTAGTGACACTTAAGCAAGTCCCGCCTCTCTTTTGAAATTGTCACTTTCTCATTGGCTGAGCTTGTCTCTGCTGGCGTGTGATTGGTTGAAGCTCAGTTTTGGAGACATCGGCTGTGTCCGAACGTCCTCCCTAATCCCTATATAGTGCACTATGTAGTGGTCACGCCATTTTGTAGTGGTGTCCGAATGTCTAATAGATAAAAAATAGTGCTTTGTTAGCTCAGATTTTTAGCATTAGCATTGGCTAACTTTAACATGTTTTAAATTGTAAAAATGCCTTTAAAGTTAATAGAGCATGTCTGAAAAGTGTTATATTGATGAATTAGCTAATCAAACATGTCTGCATTAACAATACTAACACTACTAGCACTTGTGTTTTCTCTTGAATTGGATGTTGTGGAGTAGCTGTTGACTGTCTTGTATGATGCCTGTGTTTTGCTTGTCTTTTCTGAAAACTTTTGTTGACAGTGTTTGTTATATCTATTTTTAATGTTTTTCTATAGTATATTGTAATTTTTGTTGTATAATATTTTTGCTCTTGTTTTTAGGGAGACAGCTTTGCCATCTGTCCAGGGACAACAGATGAAAAATAGCCTTTTGGCTAATTCTGGTGCATTTGCAGCAATGCTATTAATGTACACTGTCCCTGTCAAATAAACCAATAAAAAAAAAAAAAAAAAAGTTAACTTTCCCCTGCCACAGAGAGTGAACATCAGAGCTAAGTTTGGGGCTAATTGAGTTTTTTTTTAAGCTAACGGCTCTCTGTTCTCTGTCCACAGGAGCAGCCCCTGGGTCCCAAAAGTTGTTGTTATTCACAGTTGGTTTGTTTCAATAAAAGCAATTTAACATTTTAATATTGTCTCTGTTGTGTATTTCTTCATAGTGTTTTATTAGGTTTACTTATTAGGTTTATTAGGTTTAGGTAACTTTTTTTTTTTTTTTTTACAGTACAGATGAGCTAATTGACTTTATTTAGCAGTCCTAGCACTTCTCCTTTGCAGTGGTTTTGTATATCAAGATGCTAATCAGACAGCATAAATATTATTCAGGTGTGCCTTAGGTTGGCCACAATAAAAGGCAAAGGAGAAGCCCTCACTAACACAGATTTACACAGATTTGAGAACAACATTTGAGAGAAATAAGCCTTTTGTGTACATAGAACAAGTCTTGGATCTTTGAGTTTAGCTGATGAAAAATGGGAGCAAAAACAAAAGTGTTGCATTTATATTTTTGTTTAGTGCAGTGGTTCCCAACTGGTGGGTTGGGATCCAAATGTGGGTTGCAGAACTCTTTTCACTGGGTCGCAGGCCTTTGCCAGGGCAAAAAAAGAAAGTTTAATTTTAGAAAAATAAATTATAATATATAATAATATATATCTATCTATTATAATATCTCTTAATTTTCCTCAATATCTTTTAATTTTCCTAAAATATCCCTTAATTTTCCTCAATATCTTCTTTATTTGGGTCATGGCTTATCATTATAGAGTGATGGTGGGTCCTGAAGCCAGATCAGTGTATATGAAGGGGTAAACAAAACAAAAAAAAAGGTTGGGAATCACTGGTCTAGGGACTCTAAACATACTCTGCCCGAGAAATACCTATCTGCAGTTTTTAGTCAGAACAGAGACACCGACATTACTGTATAGTTCCCTTATACTTTCTCGTACTTTTCCATTGTGCGTGGGAGCTTTGAGTCGAGAACATATGCTGGAGCCCAGAGAGAGACGTGGGAAAAAGCGAGTGGCACACCAGAAGAGGAATAAAGTGAAAACCAAACAGAGGAGGAGGACGACTGGGCAACTTAAACCAGAATACGCAGAGCTACAAATTGAGGAGATTTTAAAGCAAAAAGGGGGGAAGGAGAGGTGAGAGTAAAAGATGGGATGATGTGTGATGCATTCGGATGGCGAGGAAAGGTACAAAAGACAGAGAGTGATGTAATAGGTGAGAGAGAGGAAGAGAGGAAGAGACGAGGCGGGGGCGAATCAGCCAATCGTGAGCGAGCGGGTCGGAAATGCAAATTGACAATGAGGGATGAGAGAGAAGTGTTGGAAGAAACAAAAAAAATATATGTGAAGAACAGGAGGAAGCAGCACAAATAGCATATAGGGGGTCCTTAGGGCACAGAGGAAGTCGTATAAATGACTTTGTTGTCAATAAGAAAGCCCAGTCATGAAGGAGAGCGCGCGAGAGAGAGGTGCGTGCAGGGAAGAGACGAGAGCGAGCGTGACCGAGATGGATGAGATGATGAAACGCCGAGAAACAGAGCGGCGTTTGTCTGACAGCGGTGACCTCTGCGAGCGCCGCGTGTGTCTGTGGCATAGGATCAACGTCGAGGTGTTACTCTGGGTTTTGGAGGGAGATGGAGAGCGACGTGTAACATTTGGCAACTTCAAAGAAAAAAAAAAAGAAGGAAAAGTGTTGCATGGAATAAGTGGTTTGTGAGGGCTCGTGATAAAAGATGATGGGTACATGTAAGATTTTTGCAAGTCATACAAGCAGAGGTGGACAGTAATAAAGTAAGTTTACTTGAGTACTGTGCTTAAGTATCATTTTTGAGAATCTGAAGTTTACTGGATGCAATCTGGACGTGATTTAGCTTTTGCTTTGAACATTATTTGCACGATTTTATAATAAACTAATTTAAAAATGAGTGATCAGATTAAAATAGGTCTGACATCTCATCTTTAGAGGGTAAGAATAAGAATATAAGTACTCTGAATACAGTTTAATGCAAGTAAACTTCTACTTGTGTTGGAGTAATGAGTGAAAATCAAACAACAGCAGGAAAGTGGTTTTAAACATCTGCAGATACACATTATCATCTCATGTCATTTTTATGTGGCGAGTCTTTGTTAAAGTATGTAACGTGTGTAGGGGAAGCATTTTGGGTCGAAATTTTGGACGAGTGCGAATGAAAAGTGGTCAGTAACAGACTGGCATCATTAAACACGAGTGGCACTAAGAGATAAGTGTGTGGTTAAAAACAAGAGTGATTTAAAAAAAAAGCTTGAAGTAAGACACAAAGTCACTGACATTTGTAGGAGATGTTGGGGAAAAATGTGTCAACAACACTTAGCGTTAGCATGCACTGACAAATGTGTCTGGTTAGAAAAAAAGCTGTGTTGACGTTGCTTTTATTTCTGTGTTATTGCCATCCAGGCTTAAATCTTTGTAAAAAAAATCATGCTTTAAGTTCTCCAGTGTAGTGTACATGTGTTTTAATGCAGAACTCATTAACTCTGCTAATTTCTTGCTGTTTTGCCCCATTTTCCTCTACAGAGCGCCCCCTACAGTTCGGAATAAAGCACTATTGCAAATCCTCAGACTCCTGTCGCTCAGCTTTACTCTCGTCTTTCTCCTTCTCGCATCTATACAATGTTTTTTCTGCCATCTGGCTGCTCCTCCATGACAAAAATCGAGAAATAAAGCCATCGCTAGCTTGATGTTTTGCTAACCGAGAGAGAGTCATTTTCGGCCCAGAGACAGCAGGGTACTAACCCCACAACAACTCATTTAACCATCACACAGACTCCAAAACAGTTTAGTTTAAGGTAGAGAAACCAAGAAGAAGAAGACAGAGACCAAACTAATGAGGACAGGCACACTTTGTGATGATTTTACAACATTTAAATTGACACTGTTGCTGAGTTCAAAGCTGCGCCGGGACAGTCCTCTCCCCGCTGAGACCGATGACCGCTCTGAGAAGAAGAGGCGGACTTACATCAGAGGTATTAGCCCGCTTTGCTCCACAGTCCACTCTGTACTAATCCAATTTCTAACTGAATCTGTAATCACTGCAATTTTACATTTAGATTATAAAGTAACAATAATAACTCACCCCTATAAAGCAGTAAAAAAATCATTAATAAATATGTCATTAGCAATATTTTAAATCATAAATAGTTAAATATAGATACCTTATTGACTCACATGAGCTTATAATTCAAGAATTCAGCAGTAATAACACTGTTTATAACTTAATGGTGCATTGTAAAAAATAAAAAAATGCTGCGAAAACTCAGAAATCCAAGGCAACAGGATCCTTCAAGATTTTTGAGTTTTGGGACCAACTCAAAGTCTCAGGTTTTTAACAACTCATAATCTTTGTTTACTTAATTTTACGTGCATCTGTCTAAAAACTTAAAATTTTAGGTTTTACTCACTATCATTTTTTTTTTACTTATCCTAGAGCCAACTTACTATTCATTGTTCAGAAAAAAGTTATTCTTTTGTTAAATTTTGTATATTTAGTTTTTATTATAACAATACCTTTTCTGAACAATGGATAGTAAGTTGGCTCTAAGATGAGTTAAAAATATAATGATAGTGAGTAAAACTTAAAGACATATGAACGTTAAATTAAGTGAGTGTTTGAGTTGAGTTTTTGAAAGCTTGATATTTTGAGTTGGCCCCAAAAATCTTAAGGGATACCGTTGCCTTGAATTTTTTAGTTTTCGGAACATTTTTCTTTATTTTTTTAACAGTGTGTTTATAAATGTCACTTAACTCTTGCTTCATAATGTGAGTTATGCTAAAGTGTTACAAATTATAATTGTTTTATTACAGTTTAAATTATTTTTATTCAAACAATAATGTCACATGTTCACAAGTTCCTACGTTCTCTACCAACACTAAACCAACTAAATACACTTAACCAATGTCACAAAGTCATTTCCACATTGTTTATTGGTAATGCTCACAAAATTGTTCTAGAAATGCTTTTAGTACATACAAATACACAATAGTGGCGTAACTTGGTAATGAAGGGCCCCAGGATTTCAGAATCGCCCTAAAGTTATAAAGCACTTTTAGGACTACAGGTTCATGCATTAAGCTTTTTAATTTATAAAATGCCGCTGTTTTACTGGGGTTTGATACAAAAAAACAGGTGTTTATTTAATTTTGTGGAACTATATTTGTTTTATTATTGCAATTTGTGTTTTTATCTTGAGAAAAAAGCATAAATTTTGTGTTCTTTTTGTTATGCGTTTATGAATTTAACAGGATTTAACACTGAAATATTGTCCTTAATTATTATTATTTTCAACACAGACTTGGCCATAGATGAAAAAGGGTCCACTCTAATGGGCCCCTAAACCTTCTAGGCCCCACTGCCTTATATTACGCCCCTGAAAATACAGCAAAGAATAGAACAGGCAGTAAACATTAATGTCTGCAAAACAATTTTCAAGTATCAAAGTTACGCCGCGTAAGTCTCTGACGCCTGTCTCTGTATTCATGTGAGCTGTTGTGTTGAAAATCTAACTTTTACAGTAAGTCCTGTCTAAATGGAGATCTGAGCCGTGCTGCGGTAGAGCCGAGTAAATAGATTTTCTCATTTAAAGTGGTTTGGAGTTTCCATACGGCTCTGGAACTATTTGTGTCTCAGTTTCAAATAAAAAAACAAAGAAAGGAGAGGAGCTTCTTCAGCGAGACAGCGTTCAGCCGACAGTAGACTGCAGCTCACGGCTTATTTACAGAGTTGGTGCACGTCCAAGAGTCGAACTAATTAGCACTAAGGCCCATTTACGCTCTATGTTAGACACGGATTATGTATTCATTTCATATGCGTTTGAGTGCAGAAGGACACAGACCAGTGGAGCAGTACCACCGGGGGTCTTCAGGGGGAGTACAGAGTCGTAGTTAACAGCTACACATAGAGAATAAAAAATATGGCACAATGTTTTGAAGTTGATTTGAAGTTTTAAGTATTTCTTTGTTATATAAGATACCGAAACGACAACACATTTACAGCCTGGGCCGTCATATTTATTCACTTTGCAAACTAAAATAGGTCTGAGAGGATTCATACAGCAGAGCAGTCATCAAAAACACTTTAGGAACAGCTAACAAAGCTACTATGAGTCCAAGTGTTTATGTAACATTAAAGGGATTTACATGCATTTATCTTGATTGCATCAGTTTTGAAAGCATGCCAGACTTTTAAATGGACTTTGAAGGAGATGACGAATGTATGCAAATGTTATATTCTTACACTGCAGTACAGCACTACACACACACACACACACACACACACACACACACACACACACACACACACACACGGTAAGAACTCAAGTGGATTCAAATATTTGATTGAAGTGGAAAAAAATATCATCAATGAAATAGTTTTAAGGAGGAGAGCACTTTTGGTACTAAAGACAATAATCAAGTAAAAAAAAATGGCCCATGTCCAAAAACTAAGAATTGATCAAAATCAATATTGTCAATCAATGACACATCTAAGACCATAATATTATATTTTTAAATTTTTCATTGCACTTAGAAGGTTAATAATTTCATCTTTTTTTTTATTCATTCATTCATCTCCTTCCTGTTTGGGGTCACAGGTGACTGGAGCCTGTCCCAGCAACTTTGAGCCTTAGGCGGGGTAGGCCCAGGGCAGGAGCCAGCTTGTTGCAGGGCTGACACAGACTCTCACATTCATTCACTAGGGGCATTTTAGAATCACCATTTTACCCAGAGTACCCAGAGAGGCCCGGGATCAAACCCACGAGCTTCTTACCTGGAGGTGAAGACTAACCACTCTGCCACTGTGCCCCCAATTGTTTTTTGTTTGTTTGTTTGTTTGCTTTTCTGAATGTACTTTATAGTATCAAAATGGCGTTTGAAGGTTTAAAATTACAGTATCTATAAAAAAAAATAATAGTTTTGATATAGAATGAAGTTGATCAGAAGAACTGTGTTATTCAAAGTGGAAAAAAATAAGACATAGAATATTGTCAGTGAAGACAGGTGAGCACTTTTGGCTCAGTGTAAGTTTAAAAGACTGCACAAGGGTAAGACAAAAAGCTCTCCTCCTCTCTCTGATGTATTTGTTTTGTTTATTGTCAGATTTGCACTACTACTTGTTTTTCTGTCTGCTGGAATCGGCCTTTTTCCATTTGCACTTGCCGCTTACTTACTCCAGCGAATTAAAAACAAAGTGCACAAGCTCGGACTCAACCTGAATGAGACCCTCCCCCCTTTGTTCTGAGCACGTGATCGGTCCAAAACTCCTGCCCCGTGCTCTAGTTCCCCCGCAAAAACACTTCATAACAAATCCCAGATGAATAATTTTGTGACGCTGCTCCTGTCTGCTCCTCCAAACAAGCGTGGTTTTGCTGACAGCTGTGGGGAATAAACAGGCTTCCAAAGTATCTAGGTCTACATTTGTGGGAGCTGTTTAATACCTCGCAGTGTAGACTCTCTTAAAGCAAGTCTATACTTTACAGTGAATAATATTGTAACCCAGCGGCGCTCTCTGGAGTATATATTTAGGGAACGTGCAATTGCCACATCTCAGTTTTTTGACAGGAACATTTGAGCACCTGCTAACTCCAGCCTTCCACACAGAAATATTCAGTGTGAAGGGCAACACCTATAGAGAACGGTTCATTGTGCCACATGAATTTTAATTGAACTTTTGACATGACGCAAAAAGAAAAATATGCAAAGTGCAGAACTGACTCCTGGAAGGTGATAACAGAGACTGGGGATATGGAATAAGCTGTACCAATGTGCAGTTTTCAGCCTGTTTGCAAACGTTTTCTACGACCTTTTATCTTTTTAGTGACATCTGAATCAAAATATCAAAGTAGGTTTTAATTCACAAAGCAAGACACATTCATTCTTTTATAAAAGTGGAAGTTTTACAAGGTGCGTCTAAGAAAATGTTATAAAAATAATTAATTCTTTTATTATGAAAACTGCCCTAGCCACCAAAACAAGAAAAACGTTCCTTGTGTTTCCATCTGAAATGCCACAGGAGCATAAAAGAAACTAATTTATCAAAAGCTTAAACTATTACCTTTAAAAAAAAACCTAATCAGGTAAATCAACCTTTTTTTTTTAGCTTTTAAACATGTTATAAAGTTATTTCCACCTCATAAACAAACCTTGAAAAATATTGTGTTTTATTAATGCATGTTTGAGTAATCCTGCTTAAATTGCCATCATGAAGCAGTCGGCTCATTTATCTGTTAGTCATGTTGCTAAGAGCTGTAATAAATAACCATTTTATGCTCTGTCCAGTCCCCACCATTGCCAGCAGGGGGCGACAGACACCTAATCCAAGCGTTCCCTGCAAAGTCAAAGTAGCAGCTCTTCCTAATCCAGTGTTTTTCAAACTTTTCACTCTAAGTACCATCTTTAAGAAATGAAATGAGCCTATATTACGATTAAACAGCAGCTGCATAGGGCCCCGCAGACATTAGGGCCCCGATACTTTAACATTGTTTACATATTTTTGGATTTGCTTATGTCATTTTCAGCTTGCTACCTCCTGTTATTTTTGATCGACTTTATCTGAAACTGGGGACCAATGCCTAAAAAGCTTTTTACTGTGTTTACCTGGGGCCCCTCTTGTTGACTTAGTAATGAACGCATTCGTAAGTAAAAATAAAAGTTTTACTGTGTTAATTTTTCTGTGGAGTCCTCAAACCTATCTTGCTTGGGGCCCCAAAATATTTAGGACCAGCACTGGGATTAAAACCATGTCTAGTATCAAGTATTTTGATACTTTATTGTGTGATAAATATTCACCAGGAGTTGTTTCAAGACTTTTTTATGCCGCAGTTTCTAATGCAACCCTATGGCATTTCTCTGTCTGTGACCACCAACATGGCAGATTCATCACTCAACGGTCAATTTATGATGTAGTTTCCCGATCTCTATACCAGAAACTGAGCGCAAACAAAGACTAAACTGGGCCTAAACCATGACGGAACCAGGACTAAACCCAGATTAAACCAGGTAGAAGCCCTAAAGCACTAGAGCAAGACTAAACCAACACTAATTCAGGATTAAACCAGGACTAAATCAAGCCAACACTTAAGACGTATATCTATTTAATGATTTTCATCTTCAAAAATCCCAGCCCACTAGAGAGCGCCACAAGAGTCTGAGAACCTCTGCCCTGATCCTTGTCGTATTGATGTTGCCGTGTGTCTCTGTTTGTGGGCCACATCTATACGGTCCCTGTGTTTGTCCGTGCCTCTCTGAATGTCACTCTATCCTCTTTCCTCCCGTGTCATCATTACCCGGCTCTATATATCTTTGCCCCATCTGTCTGTTATAGCTCTGTCTTTGGTTATTGCACACACACACACTGCTGCACCCCCTGTCTTTTCTCTCCGGTCTCTATTTCCCCTGGTATTTCCCACTTATTTCATCCTGCGCTCCTTTATCTTCATGCCTTATCACTGTACGGAAGGTCACTACATCTGTCTTCATGAGCTCCTATGGTCATTCACACACAAAGCCCATTCGCCTGTGGGACACTCCTGCGATTCCTCTCCCCTCTTTTAGCTTTTTTAATCATCGTTTTCTTCTGTCTTGAGGCTTCAGGTAAGACAGATTTGTCAAAATGAGATGAGATCTAGTTACGGATGAGTATTGATTGCGTGGCCTCATGAAAATGGTACACGCGTTCAGCTTTGTCGAGAGATTTGTGGTCGGCGAACACTTGCCGATAGGTCACGCAATGCAGTTTGGCCTTTGTTTTTTTGCAGAGTGGAGATGGATATTGGTGCGGAGATAAATGAGGTTAATAGAAGTGAGGTGGGTCTGCACGAGGAGGCGAGCGGCTTGAATTAATAGCGCAAAACAAAAGGCCGATAGAGCAAGTATCAAGAGAATTATGTGCAAAGAAATGAAGAATATTTAAGTTAATGTGAAGGTGATTGAGTACGGACACTTTGATGACATTATTTATGGAGAGAATGGCGACTGACCTGATGCCAACCTGTGCTTTCAGTCATGAGCGCTTAAATGAGCAAAAATCCTAGTTTCTTTTTTAAATGGAACTCAAGTAGAAGTAACAGTGGTTTAATTAGCACTTCTTACAGCAAGTGCCACTTCAGAAAATAATGAGTATGGATGCGTAGGTTTACCAAGGTGTGAAGGTAAATGCAAAGAGAAGGAAATGCAGTTTTTCTCAAAAGCTTATCCCTGAAATGTATTAGGGGTTTTAAATGGTTCCTAGTATGCTAACTCAACCTTTCTAAGCTTTTTTTTTAACTTTATTTCAACTTTATTTAACCAGCTATGTCGATTGAGACCTGGCCAAGAGGCAGCAGCATGAGACAGAAAAATAATCACAATACAAAAAACTCATTCAGACACTATTACATTATTTATAATCCATCAACCAAGAGATCCCATGAACACATCAGACGCAGGTGCACTGATGAGAGACCACAGATCCTAAGGAGGACTTGAAAGATGATAAAGGGATCAAGGTACGGAGCTTGAATGTCCAATCATTGGGGGCAGCAAAATGAAATGAGGAACGACCGGGAAGGAGATCAAGGTGATGACGTTACTGGAATTGAAGCTTTATACCATGTTATAATGTTGTTTCCTCCTCAAAAACATGCCCCGAGCAGTATTTTGTTTCATTCGCGCATGTTTGAGTAGTCCTGTATGCTGAGGCGATGCCCTTCTCAGGACCTGAAAACGCTCGGTTTCATCCATCTGCATAGATCAGTGAGAAACCACGCCTTCTCCAGGTTGGTTATGTTTCTAAAGCACATCTACACCGTCACTGGACTTTAGAATACAAGTACTGATAATTTCTCATTTATCTGTTAGCTTTGTGTTGCTAACAGCTGCGCTAATTAGTACAAGCACTCAGAGGCTGTCATCCCTAGCCCCTAACCCCTCAAACCCTATACAGTCCAGCTCTATATAGAGAACTACAAAGTGCACTTGTTTTGTGAATGATTCAGACTGGATTATTTCAGCTCTGTGCCTTCAGAGGGGAAGCTGTCACCTGTACAGGCTGAGGTAAGCTAACGTTAGCAATTTTACACTGTAATGGTTTTGGGAAATTTTGAGTGCATTATTTTACATCCACTAGACATTCGGACACCACTACAGAATGGCGTGACCACTGTAGTGCACTGTAGAGGGATTAGGGATCCCGTTCGGACACAGCCAGAGATGTTCCTCTCATGTCTGAACTCAAATCCTCCAAACTTTATTCTCGTGTGAACTCAAATGCAACAATCAGGAGGCAGCCCTATCTGTAGAGGGCTTTAGTTTGTAGAAAAAAGGCTTTAGTCGTGCATGCAACACTTCACTTCTCTGCATGTACGCTGGTTTTTAAGCTGGCAGAGTGAAGTGGGCGGGGCAAACAGGGAGAGACACGGACCTAGTGTAAGGTGTAAACAAAAGAGTAAACAAAAAAGCTCCATAAAAGAAGACATTTTCATTAAATATTGATCCTTTTAGTTATAAAATGTGAAATACTAATCTAGAGTTCCCAAAAGTATTTCAAAAGGCCTAAAACATAATCAGAGTAGCTCCAGGTTTTGTCTTTAAAGACCTTTTTCATACTTTTTATTACCACTAGAGTGAAATTTAATGCCAGTATCGTCAACAACAGAACAATAATCTGTATGATTTTACACTAAGGAATTATCCGTACTACTCTGAAACTCAAGGGTTTATTTTAAAAGTCTAATACAGATGAAAGAACTCCAGTGCTGCATTAAAAAAAAATCATGAATAAATGCATCATGCATTTCAATGTAATATTAACATAATTTGACAAATTTTAAGACCTAGATAAACAAAATGTAAAACTTACTCATAATATTTGGCTTAGTCCTGTTTTGTTGTCAAGTTTAGTGCTTTTTCAAATTAATAATGCTCATTTTTGTCCGTTAAAGATGGTATTTTGAAAGCCAAATATTCTTTGAGGTGGTACTTGGTGTGAAAAGTTTGAGAAACACTGATATGGAAGCTTTGAAAATATAGGTTTTGTTTATTTGAGATATTTTTAAACAATTTTACTTGGTAGTGCCTAAATTAAAAAGTGTCAATCGTGAATCAAATTAGTGTTACTTTTGGAGATTCTTTTTGCTGTCCCAGGTAAATTTCTCCTTTGTACAATCCGAAAGTTTCTCAAAATATCCAACGGAGCAGTGGTTGTCATCGAGGCGGGGAAAAACAAAAGGTCCGTCCAAAATAATTCACAAAGAGAATTTCAGTAAACACATCTGACCACAAAGCCACAAAGTCTTCAAAGTTTGCCGACACCTTCAAAACCTGCCTCTCTTTTTTGAGGACGAGCCTGTGTTTTGAAGTAAACACATGTAAACAGATACTTTTCATCTGTATTTGTGCCGCTTCATTAGCCGCCAACAGCATCAGGGGCCACTGAGTCATCGCAATTAGTTCAATCAGCTGTATCGGCCCCATTTACAACCACAAATACACTCTTTTCATCACTTTTCTCATTATTATTGCTGCTTGTAATTACATCGCACACGACAGAAGATTATGGCGGCATCATTTCGGACCATTATGATAATAGCAACATTTGGAGCGAAGTATAGTGTCACTACACAGGGGCGGTTACTGGCTGTTATCGACTCTCATTCAGAACATAAGAAAATGCCAAGATGGTATTTTTAATTTCGAAGCGCTTGCAAGATTTTATTCTAAAGATTAATATGCTTTCCCAGAACGCCACATATTATTCCCAGATAAATGCACCACTGACAAAAAAACCTAGCTATCATTGGTTAAATGTTCTATATTATGCTTTTTAAAATAGTTTTCAGACACCTTTGCATTAGTATTTCAAGCTTTATAATTTAAAATAATGATATGCACGGAAAACGGCTTTGTCTGTTTTGGTAACACATTTTAATTTTATTTTAGTCTTACTTTTTATTTTATTGCAGGTTTAGACCGATAGAAAAGAGCAGAAACAGCTTTTTGATTCTCCTGTGTCTGTGTCTCTCATGGAGAGAAATTGACAATAAAGAATCTTGAAAAAAGCTGGTATGGCGCTGATATTTTTACTTTGCAGAGAATGCTTAGACGGTTGGGAATGGACAGAGCATATAATGGTTGTTTAGCATGGCTATTAGCAACATGACGCTAACAGACTGGACTGCTTCATAGTGACAGCGGTTTAAAAGGTCCTATGAGCAGTATATATTTTTTATATTTCATAAAAATGACCCACATGTGTGCCAAGATATTAAATAAACCTGTTTAAATCAAATACTAGTTTTACTAATAATGGCACAGCTGATTTTTTCACAACAAAAAAAATATTGCCTAAGTTGTTAATGTTTACGTTTTTTGTTTTGGTTCTCAAACCGCATTGCTGATCGTCCATACAGAAAAGAGGAAAAACTGGCAACCCATAGACCATTGTTTGATTTAGACTGCAGTACTGTTTTCAAACCAGTGCAGGCGCTGCTGCTTACAGAACCTTTAAACATTAAAATGATCAGAATGAGTCCAGTGACGGTGTTTGGACTTTAGAAATGCACAGGAGCACTTCCTGGTTTGACGTGTCTATGTAGAGCTATGAGACCTGGAGTTTTCAGCTCTGGAGTAGGGAATGGTCTCAGCAAACAGGATTACTCAACCAAATGTGAATGAAACAAAATACAACTCCAGGTCTGTTTTTGAGGTGGAAACACTGCCTTTCTCTTGTCTATTGGCTAAAACTGAACTTGACTTCAGTTCTTATGCTATGTCAAGTTATGGCTGTCATACTGGTGTAAGAATTTGTTTTTGTTTTTTTTATTCTGGCTAATAGCAATACAGAGATACTTCCACCATTTCTGCTTGCTCCAGATACGGCATAAGGCAGCCTTTAGCTTCAGATGGACCAAACACAACAAGACAAATACACCACTGTTTATTTTATACTCCAGAAGTCACTGATATATTTCTCTGTAGTGCATCCAAAAGCGTAGATAATATGGCAACGCTTCCAGTCTCTTAATTAACACTAATCAAAACATTTTGCAGCACTTCATTCATAAAACACAACTTCCCCTTCACCTCTTCACTGTGTAACTTCCAACATTACCTCGTACAGAACATAGGTAAACTCAACATAAGGAGCGGGCCGTGCCTTGAGTGCCGGAGCGCGGTGAGGTGAAGCGTCGGCGAGGGCCTCTGAGCCAGCGTGATTACAGCCTCGGAACAGGAAACGCTTATCAGCCGACAAACCTCTGAACATCAATATTTCAAAAGTCTCCTCTGCTCTCCTCGTTCATATGAGTCATGTGTTTGTGTGTCCAGAGTATAGAATATGTTTTGGTTTTTTTTTTAGGGGGAATGGGGACTGGATACCTCCCCCAAAGGGTCCCCTCTGTTGATCTGGTCACAACAGCCATTTCTTATCCACTTCTTCTTCTTCTCCTCCTCCTCTTTTCTCATGCTCTTTTAACTTCAAACGCTGCGGACTCGGCGCATACATATATTCTGTTTTTAGCCGTGCCTCCTCCTGCCTCTTTATGCTTTTCCAACAACTTTTCACTCCAATGTACTCCGGCGGTAGGACAACGAGGAGATCTATCGCCGCGGCAGACTTCACAAGTGCACACTAATATTTATACATTTCCTCTTCCTTTGCACTCCTGCTTCTCGTTATTTTTCTCTCATTGTCTTTACTATCCTCTCACACTCTCACGATCCTCCACAGTAAAGCGGTCTGACACTTACTCCAGAAGACCACACAAAGAGCCTCCCACCATATTATTTATAATATTTCAGGCTTCACTGGGCACTGAATGCAGCCATACATTTGTTTTCATGGTCTCATATTTCTGTAAAGCTGACAATTTGAGATTAGCTTAGTGTTTCTTAGTTAAAAAAAAGAAGTTTTCTGTCATGTTTTCTTAAAAAGTTCGCACCAAACAGTGGAAATATGTCAAGGCTTGTTGTTACTTGTTAATTAAAACTGTTTGTATCTATAAGTGTTGGAAAAGGAATAACCAGTTTATTAAGAGAAAGTGATAAGCCTATAATGCTTGACAATGTGTTGCTTGCCACCAGCTTTTAACATTTTTTACATTGAATAACAATAATTTTTCAGTTTTTTTGCATCTTGTGAACTTAATATTTATTGGGTAGCTAATTATTTTGGCCATTAATATTGTCCACAAAAAATAATTTATTCATGTTCTGCAATGCTGATTCTCAAACATTTCACCCCAAGTGCCATCTTAGAAAATTTGCAGCTCCCATTGTCTAAACCAGAACTGATTTAAATCACAAAACCAGGTCTAAATCTGTACTAAACCAGAACTACATCAAACAATGACCCAACCAGAACTAAACCTAGACTAAGGCCCAATCCCATTTCTCTTTTTTTTTCTCTCTGCATCAAATTAATGGCATTAAACAAGGTTATGGGAATTATATATAGCTCTTTGTGTTTGTTTTTTGACTGAAACATCAATTATATTATTTAAAACACCGTGGGTCCTCGCTAAATCCTCGTCTAAAGCCTGTATTTCATAGCACTGTTTTCTACAAATTTAACGGCGATTATCTCAGTGATTACTGGGGCTATCGACATAAAACAAACACTGGCATAAACTTTAAGGTCCTCTCTGTCAGCGCAATTTGGTGAGACTGTTTAGTTACAACATAAATACAAAAGAAATAGCAACAAAATAACAGATACAAGGCATTGCCATTAGACGAGATAATTTTATGTAGCCTACATTATTTTAAATGAGCACAAGGCGAACGAAACACAAAATAACTCTGTCATAACTCTTAAAATGGTCATAAATGCAGAATATACATCTTTGTTGCTGCCATGTTACCCATAAACACG
Source organism: Bostrychus sinensis (assembly GCA_020698575.1). NCBI lineage: Eukaryota > Metazoa > Chordata > Actinopteri > Gobiiformes > Eleotridae > Bostrychus > Bostrychus sinensis. The sequence continues at coordinate 7,607,723 of CM036256.1, forward strand.
ACGTATCATGGTAAACTCCTCCTACCCCTTGGTTTTAAGTGTGCATCTGGCAAAGCTCCCTTTGGAGGGGGGTACAGCCCTCGCCCTGACTGCAAAAGAGAATTGGGATAGCCCTTCGTCTCTCGTGAACGTGCAAAATGAAGAACTAGGGCTAAGGCAAAGGGCTAAGGGCTCAGGGGTAGAAATGGGATCCAGCCTAAATCAGGCGTAAACCAGGTTAAACCAGAACTAAATCAAGACGTATCCAGGACAAAACTACACAAACAACTACGAGACAAGGACTAAACCAGGTCTCTAAATCAAACTAAACCAGGACTTGAACTGCAGAAGTACCACCAGAAGCCCGTGTACCACAGGTTGAGAACCACTTACCCCGTGTTCAAAAATAGAACATGAATGAATAAACCCTCATCTCCTCCTCATCACTGCCTCTATCTCTTCTGTGTTGGAATCATTTAGCTGGCCCTGTCCCGTGAGTGGACGGGCCTCTCACACACGCGCGTCGCCTCCGTCCTCCCATCTGTTTCCCAGCGCTCTCTGCAGCTCCTAATTATCCGTCCTATCCTGCAGCTGATCTGGGCTGAGTGACTAGAGGCTTTCACTCGATCACACCGCGGAGATGATCGGAAAGCTGCAAATCAATCCGGGATCAGCGCTCCGACTTAGCTTGGCCCACACCTCTGTCTGATTTATGCACCTCTGGATCCAAAGTGAAAAAGTCACCATTTAGCTTCTGCACTGCTAATGTACTGATATATTACAATTTAGCATTTTTGTTTGTCAAAGATGCTAACTGCAGCTAAAGGATCAGAAAAGTAACATTAATTTTAGTGGATTGTTTACTTTTCTGGGATATGAAAGTGTTTTAAGCTCAATAGATAGGGTCTGGGCACTATATTTTTACCATTGCATGATGCCTTGGAGAAGGTCTGCACTCTCTGTGTGCTTCTAGTAGTCAAGTTTTGACTATTAGATGATTTTTACAAACCTTGCCTGGACAAATTCAAGGAATAAAATAGATTAATCCAGAAAGATGCTAACGACAAAACAGAGACTTTATCAAAACTGAGACCAGGAGTAAACCAGGTCTAAACCAGGACTAAACTAAGTCTGAACCAGGACTTAACTCGAGCTATAAAGCAGGGCTAAACTATTTCTAAACAAGGACTTAACCAGACATAAACCAGGACTAAACCAGGACTAAACCAGGTCTAAAAAAGGCCTAAACAAGGGCTAAACTAGGTCTAAACCAGGACTAAACCAGGTCTAAACAAGGGCTGAAGTAGGACTAAACTAGAACTAAACCAGGTCTACACAAGGGCTAAACTAGGACTAAATCAGGTCTAAACAAGGGCTAAACTAGGACTAAATCAGGTCTAAACAAGGGCTAAACTAGGACTAAACCAAGACTAAACCAGGTCTAAACCAGGTCTAAACAAGGGCTAAACTAGGACTAAACCAGGTCTAAACAAGGGCTAAGCTCGGTCTGAACCAGGACTAAACTCGAGCTATAAAGCAGGTCTAAACAAGGGCTACACCAGGGCTAAACTATTTCTAAACAAGGACTTAACCAGACATAAACCAGGACTAAACCAGGTCTAAACAAGGGCTAAACTAGGTCTAAACCAAGACTAAACCAGGTCAAAACAAGGACTAAACCAGTCCAGAACTAAACTAGAATTAAACCAAGTCCAAACCAGGACAAAGACAAGGAGAACTACAGTAATAAAACTGTCACTAAATGAAACTAAATCAGGGCTTGAAGCAAAAAAGACTCTTGAGTACCACCAGTGACACAAACACTGTTCTAAATAATATATATTCCTACAATATACATTTAAATACTGCAGAATTCATCCCAGTTATTGGCCATCACATGTTTCCTAAAACTGTGGCTTAGGTTAGTGGGAAGATCTGTTTTTTTCCCAGTGTCCTTTGCCTGATCACAGCACTGAGATGATGTGAGTGCTCTGATTAATCCAGGCTCACCGTGCTCTGGCTTTACTAAGCACACACCTCTCTCTGTCTCTGATTTATGCACCTCTCTCCCTCTAGATCCACTGGTCTCTGCACAACCTTCGAGACAGAATTAAAAAGTACTCATTTAGCCGCGGCGCCGCTAATGTATGCAGAATCAATCGGCGCGGGGCAGAACCTGAGCGAGAGGAACCAAGCTTCGCCCTCAGGTTGTGCAAATTGAAGCATGGAGACATTAGTTCTACTGGAAACTCTGGACAGGACTGCTCCTGGTAGTCTATCAAGCTACAAGCCACAGAAATCTTCCCATGTCCAGGACTAAACCAGGACTAAACCAGGACTAAAGAAGGTCTAAACCAGGTCTAAACACGGGCTAAACTAGGTCTAAACCCGGCCTAAACACGGGCTAAACTAGGTCTAAACCAGGTCTAAACAAGGGCTAAACTAGGTCTAAACCAGGTCTAAACAAGGGCTAAACTAGGTCTAAACCAGGTCTAAACACGGGCTAAACTAGGTCTAAACCAGGTCTAAACAAGGGCTAAACTAGGTCTAAGCCTGGTCTAAACACAGGCTAAACTAGGTCTAAACCAAGTCTAAACAAGGGCTAAACTAGGTCTAAACCCGGTCTAAACACGGGCTAAACTAGGTCTAAACCAGGTCTAAACAAGGGCTAAACTAGGTCTAAACCAGGTCTAAACAAGGGCTAAACTAGGTCTAAACCAGGTCTAAACAAGGGCTAAACTAGGTCTAAGCCTGGTCTAAACACGGGCTAAACTAGGTCTAAACCAGGTCTAAACAAGGGCTAAACTAGGTCTAAACCAGGTCTAAACAAGGGCTAAACTAGGTCTAAACCAGGTCTAAACACGGGCTAAACTAGGTCTAAACCAGGTCTAAACAAGGGCTAAACTAGGTCTAAGCCTGGTCTAAACACAGGCTAAACTAGGTCTAAACCAAGTCTAAACAAGGGCTAAACTAGGTCTAAACCAAGTCTAAACAAGGGCTAAACTAGGTCTAAACCCGGTCTAAACACGGGCTAAACTAGGTCTAAACCAGGTCTAAACAAGGGCTAAACTAGGTCTAAACCAGGTCTAAACAAGGGCTAAACTAGGTCTAAACCAGGTCTAAACACGGGCTAAACTAGGTCTAAACCAAGTCTAAACAAGGGCTAAACTAGGACTAAACCAGGACTAAACCAGGTCTAAACCAGGACTAAACCATGTTCAAACAAGGACTAAACCAGGACTAACCCAGGCCCAAACAAGTACTAAAGCAGGACTAAACCAGGTCTAAACCAGGAATAAACCACATCTAAACCAGGACTAAACCACGTTCAAACAAGGACTAAACCAGGACTAAACCACGTCTAAACAAAGACTAAACAAAGAATAACCTAATACTAAACCAGGTCTAAACTTGGACTACAACAAGTCTAAACCAGGACTAAACCAGGGCTAAACGATGTCCATACAAGGACTAAACCAGGACTAAACCACGTCTAAACCAGGACTAAACCACATCTAAACAGGGGCTAAACAAAGACTAAACTAATATTAAACCAGGTCTAAACTAGGACTACAACAAGTCTAAACCAGGACTAAACCAGTACTACACAAGGACTAAACCAGGGCTAAACCAAAATTAAACCAGGCTGCTAATGTATGCAGAATCAATCGGCGCGGGGCAGAACCTGAGCGAGGAGAACCAAGCTTCGCCCTAAGGTTGTGCAAATTGAAGCATGGAGACATTAGTTCTACTGGAAACTCTGGACAGGACTGCTCCTGGTAGTCTATCAAGCTACAAGCCACAGAAATCTTCCCATGTTATGTTAAAAAAAAAAAGTCTACTGGGGATTTTCTGGCAAACAACAGTGACCGATGACTCTTTCCTCCGAGTATTAGGCACTGCTCCTGCTGGCTGCTCGGTTTGGTGCCAAAGCAAAACACAGTGCATAATCTATAATGCAGAAGTGTATATTTTTTCACATTTGGAAGAAACCTTTGGAGAAATAGTAAGAAAAAGAGGCAATTATCATAATGGCCACCTGGAAGCCTGCAGCTTTTAGTGGATTTAAGATTCCTGCATGTCCTCACTTTCAGCTCACTCTGCTGGTTAAAGAATCATGCAGTTATGTTATGTTTTTTGCTTCAATTCTCATTCATCTTAACGTCAAGGGGAAGGTCGGAGTTCAAAATGGATGGAGAACTGACTCAGAGCATGCGTTTTATCTACAGGCAAACCGGGCTAAATGTATTTGAACCAAGCTGTAACAATGCAGGAGCAGTGAGTCATTGAACTAGAAGCACATTGCTGGTGTTGGACCTATCTCGCAATGGTATAGGCTAGTGGTTCTCAGACTTTTTACAGTACCAGCTCAGAAATTATTTGGCTTTTCATGTACCATTGTGAAAAAAAAATAGTCTAGATCCAACCAGGTCCAGAGAGTAAAATGCAGATTAACACAGAAAAATAATTTACTAAATAAGGATTGAACTGTGATCAAACCAGGACTAAATCAGGTCTAAACTAGGTCTAAACAAGGACTAAATCAACTCCAAACTAGGTCTTAATTTGGACTAAATCAGGCCCAAACTAGGTCTAAACCAGAACTAAATCAGGTCTAAACTAGGTCTAAACCAGGACTAAATCAACTCCAAACTAGGTCTTAATTTGGACTAAATCAGGTCTAAACTAGGTCTAAACCAGAACTACATCAGGTCTAAACTAGGTCTACACAAGGTCTAAACTAGGATTAAATCAGGTCTAAACTAGGTCTACACAAGGTCTAAACCAGGACTAAATCAGGTCCAAACTAGGTCTAAACCAGGACTAAATCAGGACTAAACCAGGTCTAAACCAAGGTCTAATCCAGGACTAAATCAGGTCTAAACTAGGTCTACACTAGGTCTAAACCAGGTCTAAACCAGGTCTAAACCAAGGTCTAATCCAGGACTTAACTGTGCTAAAACCAAGTCTAAACCAGGACTAAACCAGGTCTAATCCAGGACTTAACTAAGCTTAAACCAGGTCTAAACCGGACTAAATAAGGACTAAAACAGATCTAAACAAGACTACAGCAGGACTTAACCTGGACTAAATAGTCTACACTTCACAACTGGCTAAGGACTTCTGAGTATCACTATAAAAAGGCCGCGTACCACCAGCAGTACCCACACCACAGTTTGAGATCCACTGACTCACACCAGGGATCTGCTAGTTAAGGGGTAAATGCTCTATCCATTGATCTACAACACCTTTTAAATCTCACAACAGTAAAGAATCCACTAAATAAATCATTTATGCCTTTACTGACCCCTTGTGGCTGGAGTTAGTAACTAAAATGGCTGTTTACATAGTCTGTCCATCTTCTTGGCCAGATTTTCTTTCTTTTTTTTTTTTAAATCCTGGACCCAGACTTAAATCTCTATCGACACCAACTAAACTCAAGTTAATTTCCACTTCCAGGCTTGATAAACTATCCAACTGCATTATACATTTTCTTCTTCAGTAACCGTCCCGATAAAAAAGACGGCTGCAGCTTGACTCCTCAAGGCGCCTCCTCTCACAGCTCTTGCCTTTCTGTTGCATGTGATTATTAAAAAAAAAACGTCACACAGAGAAAACTCAAAGAAAGTGACACAGAGTTGAAAAGGCCTTATTTTTTCTCAGTAGTTTCAAAGCCGGGGGTCTGTGATTGTCGTTAGCGCGTTCTCCAGAGAGTCAAGAGATCTCTGACTGATGCCGTGTGGATCAATAGTTTTTTTTTTTTTTTTTTTACAGAAAATGTCAAAAAACACACGAGCAGCTGTGAGCTGTGTCAGTGTCACTCGCTCTCGACGCCGAGTGGAAAATCTCAATTCATCTCCGCGTTATTGGATTTTTAGCGCCGCAGCATTAAAAGTCACTCGATGTTGGAGTTTATGGGAGTTGATTTATGAGTTACAGATATTTCGGCTTGTTCGCGTCTGCCCACTTAATATGTCCTGACGAGAAGAGCGTCCGGTTAGGAGGAGCAGAGAGGAGTAAATCACTGAAGAGAGGGGCATTGTAAAAGTGAAATACAGTATGTTCGTATGGTTTTACACAGACGGATGCACGTATGAAAACGGCACAAATACAAATAAACCACAGATTTATGGCTGTACATGCAGCCTCGTTTCAGCTTAGGAGGGGATTTTATGCTTCAGACACATCATGGCCCTTTTGAATTTTAATTTTCAAGTGTGATAAAAGAGTATGAGCAAGAATGAAAGGAGGGATGTACAAAATAAAGAGAGAGGTGAGACCAGCAATGTTATTTGTTTAGACAAAGTGGCACGAGCTAATTCGCTAAACAACAATGTATTATCTTCTAAAGCTTTTGATCGGATTAATCATGGAAAATTGTTCAATAAATTATTAATGTGAGATGTCCCTGGATAGCTTATTAGAATACTTGATTCATTTAGGGTCAGCAATGGGATTCTGTCTCCTCTGTTATTTAATATTTATATGGATGATTTGTCTTTGCAGCTTAATGATTATAAAACTGGATGTAATATTGGAGATTATTTGTGCAACTGCTGATGACTTGGTACTTTTTTGTCCCTACAGCGCAGACCTTCAGCAGCTCTTAAATATTTGTTCTCAGTATGGTTTAGACTATGACGTCAAATATAATGCTGTAAAAAGTAACTTTGTGATTGTAAAAACAAAGGAGGAGCAAAAACTTATATTTCCTAATTTTTATGAGTCACTGATGAGAGATTAAGGTGCCGTTTAGACGACAACGCGTTTTCCGAATCCGTAAAGGTTTGAAAACGCTGAAAGAGGTGATTTGGTCCCACAGCCGCTCCAGTGGCTTCGTGTAAACTGAAAACACTGTACTCACTGAAAACAATGATGTTACAGTCCCAACCTGACGCCGTATGTCAGCTGACCCGCGATCGCAAAATACGAGGCTTTTTTTATACGTTCATATTTAGTCAGTAACTCAGTAATATCTGTACAAGTGCTTTCTTTTAGTAGCGACTTTATGAAAATGGCTCCAAAAAAAAAAAAAAACACAAGATCCTAAAGTAGCTGGAAAGTTTCAGACCAGAGCTATTATTTCTTCTGCAGTTACTCTCTGTGTGGTGTAGAGCGTTTGCGGGGCCCACAGCGCTGTTTGCTGGACAAACACAGGTACTACATTTTCTAGTCATTTTCAGGCAAAACAAGCGTTGGACTGTTGCGTTTTCCTGGCCAGCGTTGTCGTGTAAACAGGCCCTAAATATCTTGGACATTATGTCAGCAGTGAGCTCTCAGATGACAGAGACATGCACAGGCAGAAATGTAAACTATAGGCAGGCAAATACGCTCCTCCATAACTTCAACGTGTGCTCGTCTGATGTTAAAATTATACTTTTTAGAACTTTTTGCTGCCCTTTGTATACTGCACACTGGTGTGCAGAGACTGACAGTTGCGTACAATGACTCCATGAGGATCCTACAGAAGGTCCTGAGACACTGTAGTGCAAATCATATGTTTGTAAATTGTGGTGTACAATCTTGTGCAGCTGTTATACGGCATTTTATTTATTTATTCATTCATGTGCAGAGTCATGAAATTATGTAACTCTATCATACAACCTCTGGTCTGTCCCAGGATAAGTTCTGGTTCACATCTAAAATGTGGAGTCACTGGCGATCCTGCTTTTATGAATTAGTATTAATTTTTATTTTATTTTATTTAATTTTTTAATTTTTTTTGTATTTCCCTCTATAGACCAGATGCTCTGTGTCCTTAATAAAGTTTGAATGAATGAATGAATGAATATTACGTTGTTAATAAAACTGATTTATTGCAGCTCTTTTTGCCTTAACGTTAGCTAGAGAAGCTGTCGTCTGTACAAGCTAAGGTCAGCTAACATTAGTGACATTACTGCAGCTTATTTAGTAGCGGTTCATTAAATATTACGTCACAAAAAAGCGTCTCAATAGTTTGTATTCAGATGTGTTGTGTACAGATTAAAACCCTGCAGAGGTCCCACTGTTGCTGGAGTTTCATCTAATAGACCCTTTTCACGTGACATCAGACAACTTCCGTTTTGAGACGATGGGATGTATCTTCATTTCCGGTGCCGTGCTTCTCCCATAAGAAATTCACCCAGACTTTTTTAAAATTGCCGTTTACACAAGTTTACACAATATACAGCGATTTTCAAATGAATATTTACCCAAAAAAATGTTCAAAACTTGCAAAAGGATATTAATTCTTCAACGAAGGATACTTGGATTATGAAGTGAGTGCTTTGTTATGTAGCTAGATAGCATTAGCAACATGGCTAAGTGATAGAGCTGCGCTATAAAACAGTGTTAGATCATGTCATGATCTGAGTTTATCTGAATATTTGACAATCTGCTTATCAGGAAATACCAATGGATAGTACTGCAGTATATTTTCATTTAGTAAAGCTAAGCATTAACAACTACTAGCTTTAGCTACAAGACAAAATACTTACCTTCATAATCAAATAAGTAACCTTCAATGAAAAATGTATATCCTTTTTTGAGTTTTGACCGTTTTGTCAGTGAATTTTCATCAGCAAATCTCTGTACATCATGTAGCCTTATATTTGGCAAATTTTTAAGACTCAGAGTAAATTCCATACTGGCGAGCAGCAGCACTGGAAATGAAGATACATCCCATCGTCTCAAAACGGAAGTTGTCTGACATCATCGTGAAAAGGGCCTATTGCTGCCAAATATTCTCCTGAAAGTCCTGCCTTTTTACAAACTGGCTGTTTCTTTTCTCTCTTCTGATTGGTGCGGCGTCCCAGTGAGCAGCCAACCTGTTCCTGCCACACATGACATGCTAGCAACTCTGTGCTAACGTTATATGAATGTGGCTTTTGCTGGAGTTATGTTACGGTACATGTTTGGAGAAAGTGGCTCTAAGGAACAGGAGGCCGAGCTGGTGGCGTAGAAAGCTGGAGTGTCATCAGATCACAAACTCACAAAAAAGCGTCTTGTCAGGCTCTCACTGATTTAGGGGCCAGTGGTGAGGCAGTACTGCTGAGAGTGGGCATGTTTTAGGTTTGCTGACAACAACAAGCAATACTTGTTAACAACACTGCAATGCCAAAAAAACGTAACATATTCTGCTGTACATTCACAAAAACAGTATACATCTTCTAAGCATCTTTCTTAAGTTGTAGTACCGTCACAGTCAGAGGCGCTGCTAGAGTCTGTCGGGGCCATAAGCTAAAATTCAAAGGGGGCCCTCAAGCCCGCATCTACGTAATAAAATATAAAATCTACAAAAAAAAAAAAAAAAAAAAGTGAATTCCTGCTCTTAGCGTAGTTGCCAAAGTGGGGTCTAGGGCCCCCTGGTGGGCATAAAAGGTACTGCAGGGAGAGGGCACCAGAGGCTGCCTACATTAAGTAATAGCATTTATTTAAAATATCACTTAATTAAGCTATTTATTTTTAGCCAACAGTATGTGTTTTTGTAATGTTTTTATAGAAATCTATGAGGAAAAACATGACTTTTGAATATAGTGAAGTTTTGTTTTTGTTTTTTTTAACTATTCTTTAATCAGGAAAGTCCCATTGAGATTCACAGACCTCTTTTTCGAGGGAGTCCTGGCCAAGAGGCGGCAACAACACAACCCACATTGCATACAAAATACAATAAAAAGAAAAATAAGAGTTAAAAACAATGAGATAAAAAAGACACATTTAGAAGCAGTGGCAGGTTAGTGATTGCATCTCCCGGTCTTTCAAAATAAACTCAAAATGATCCAAAGGGACAGGATTTTGTAGTTTTTAAGGTGCTCTGTTGGGGGTCCGCGCAGGATTGTCTGATTTTTTAAGGGAGCTGAGATGTTCTTGACTTCAGGAAAGGCTGAACTACCGTATTATGCTCACCACTTTCTTTTCACATACGAATCTACTGAAAGTCACTCCCCTTTACAAACGTTTTCAATGAGAGGCATACAACGTTAGCAGCTGAAGATGTTGAGGTTCTCTTTGTTCATGACGAGGATGGATAGGATTACCGTATTTTCCGGACTATAAGTCGCCCCGGAGTATAAGTGGCACTAGCCAAAAAATACATAATGAAGAAGAAAAAAACATATATAAGTCGCACTGAACTATAAGTCGCATTTTTGAGGGGAAATTTATTTTACAAAATCTGACACCGAGAACAGACATTTCATCTTGAAAGGCAAGTTATAGTAATAATAGAATAGAGAACAACAGCTGAATAGATGTGCGGTTTGCTAACGTAACACATTGATGGTTATTCAGCTACATGAAGCATAAACAACGAACTGAATAGGTGTCTCGTATGTTAACGTAATATATTAACAGTTATTCACATAACTATAGCATAAAGAACATAATATAACAAGTTCACCAAACTCACCATCTCACTCCTAATCACTAAATCCTTTAAATTCTTCATCCTCGGTGTCGCTTCTGAACAACTCCGCCAACTCCGGAGGTAGACGAAGCGCCGCTTCCTCCTCTGCGTGGCTGTCGTCAGACTCAGCATCAGTTCCATTTCCAATTATTCCGCTCTTTCTCAGTTGTCTTTATAGCCTACGTTGTTAGTGGTAATGTTTACATTTTAAATTGTCAGTGGTACAGGTGCAGCAGATGCTGGTACACAAGCCTAGAGCGCCCTCTAACCAACACCTGAAATATTTTAATATATAAGTCACACCTGAGTATACGTCGCACCCCTAGCCAGACTATGGAAAAAAGTGCGACTTATAGTCCGGAAAATACGGTATGCATGAGAATATCAGAGACAGCTCATGTGTTGGAGCTGAAGTCAGAGAGGCCAGGTTGAGATGGTTTGGACAAGTACAGAGGAAGCAAATATTGAATACGAGTAGAAGGATGCTGAGGTTAGAGCTCCATGATTGAGGCCTAGAAGATGATGATAGCGTAGTATAACTTTGTATAGAATAAGACTGAACTGTCTTACTGGCCTCAAATGCCCCACTGCAGAATACTGTACCACAATTTCAACAAAAGTATCCTCATGTATCATAACACTATCCTCCTGAGACTGTCCAAACCTCAGCAGAGTGGTGCTGTGTGGTACGAGGCCACAGCCGAGAGCGCCGCAGCCCTTCAAAGTCAACTCAAACTTTCTAACCTTGGCTTTTTCATTGTATTTTTATTCTCTAGACTTGATCGACCAACCGAGCCACACACCCATATTCACCGTTGTTTCACTAGAGTTAATTGATTTATCAAAAAGGAGAAACGCGATGTCCAATTTTAGCACTGTCACATAATCTTTTGACAATGGGGCGCAGTATTTACAACGTGCAGCTCAGAAATTCACTGCCCTCTTCCACTCCCATTCAGAAAGCCCTATTCAAACTGATAGAGTCCTGTAATAGTCTCACAAGTTGGAGAGAAATTGATTGGTCACATACTGTGTTCTTTGAATCCGGCGGACAGTGGCCTCCTTTATTGTCCAGGCTCGCTCTTGTAGGACGAATCCGTGACTGTGTAAAGTCCGGTAAAGTCATGTCAAAGTGATTTGGACGCTCGTATCCTGGCATACAGCTCCTGAGGGGGCAGTGCAGGGCAGTGGTGCAAGTGTCCGAGGATGGAGAGGCTCGGGTTTGTGCCGCTGGAAGGCTCGCCGTAAAATATCTAAGCATTAAAAATGTATAGGCTCAGTCCAAAGTGTTGCTGGAGTGACTTTGAGACAGTGTGAGACAGGTTTATTCCTATTTTTACTGTTGGTTTAAGTAAAAGTTTAGACCACAGCTTAGTCCAGATTTAGGCACGTTTAGTCCTGGTTTAGACCTATTTACAGTCCTGGATATGTGCTGGCTTAGACCTGGTTTAGTTCTTGTTTAGTCCTGGTTTAGACCTGGTTTAGTATGGATATAGTCCAGTTTAGATCATTGTTTAGTCCTGGATTAGACCTGGTTTAGTCCTGGTTAAATCCAATTTTAGTCATGTTTAGTCTGGGTTTAGACCCGGTTTAGTCTAGGTGTAGTCCTTGTTTAGTCCAGGTTTAGTTCTTGTTTAGTTTGGTTTAGCCTGGGTATAGTACTAGTTTAGTCCTGGATTAGACCTGGTTTAGTCCTAGTTTATTTCTGATTTAGACCTGGTTTAGTCAGTTTTAGTTCTGGTGTAGGCCTGGTTTAGTCTGGATTAGTCCCTGTGTGGTCTAGGCATAGACCTTGTTTAGTCCTGGTTTAGACTTGGTTTAGTAAGGCTATAGTCCAATTTAGATCATTTTTTAGTTCTGGTTAGTTCTAGGTATAGTACAAGTTTAGTCCTGAATTAGTCCTGGTTTAGTCCAGTTTTAGTTCCTATTTAGTTCTGGTGCAGACCTGGTTTAGACCTTGTTTATTCATGGTTTAGACCTGGAGTAGACGTGGTTTAGTCCTGGTCAAATACACTTTTAGTCCCAGTTTAGTCCACTTTTAGTTCCTATTTAGTTTTGGTGTAGACCTGGTTTAGACCTGGAGTAGACATGGTTTAGTCCTGGTTAAATCCAATTTTAGTCCTTGTTTATTCTTGGTTTAGACCTGGTTTAGTCAAGGTATAATCCTTGTTAAGTCCAGGTTTAGTTCTTGTTTAGTTTGGTTTAGTCTGGGTATAGTCCTTTTTAGTCCTGGCTTAGTCCAGTTTTAGTTCCTATTTAGTTTTGTGTAGACCTGGTTTAGACCTGGTTTATTCATGGTTAAGACCTGGAGTAGACGTGGTT